>CM070875.1:100149127-100294127 GCA_036365515.1 Torymus aiolomorphi | reverse complement strand
ATAGCTGGCTTGGCGATCTTGAGCCGCTCTCGCCTGCGAGGCGGCTCGTTGATGAAGGTTTGGAAGGGCGTCGAGCCGCTCCTTCCAACGGGCCAAACTTTCTTCTTGTGCCGGGGTCTCTGCTGCGACCTCTTGCAGCCTACGCTGCGTACCAGGGGGCTCTGGCTGCCTACCGTAAAGCAACATGGCGGGGCTGACTCCGGTAGAGCTATGTACCGCCGTATTCATGGCGAAGAGAAGTTCCGGAAGCTTCTCGTCCCATGTGGTGTGCCGCTCCTTAAGGTAAGAGGCGACCATCGTTTTTAAAGTACGATTGGCGCGCTCCACCGGATTAGCCTGCGGGTGGTAGGTGGGAGTGTTGGTGTGATGCACACCTCGCTCCCTCAAGAATTCCTTTACGACACGGTTCTTGAACTCTGTGCCGTTGTCGGAGAGGAACACTTCTGGGCAACCGAACCGGAGGAAAACCTTCCGGTCCAATTCTCCTACCACCGTCTTTGCGTTAGCCTTCCGTATCGGCGAAGCCTCCGCCCACCTGGAGAAAAGGTCTTGAAACACCACAATGTATTCAAAACCTTTAGAGGTACGAGGCAGCGGTCCTATTATGTCTCCAGCGACGACCTGCCAGGGTCTGTCGACGACTCGTCGACCCATGAGGCCGGCTGGAGCTCTTTGTTCCACCTTAAACCGCTGACACGTTTCGCAGTGGCGCACGTACTCTTGCATTTCCGCGTAGTGACGTGGCCAGTAGTAGCGCAGGGCTACTCTGGCAAACGTCTTTTCTCGTCCGAGATGTCCAGCGGTGGCGTCGTCATGGCACTCTTGCAACACCTCGCGACGATGCTCCTCTGGTACTACAAGCTTCCAAGCATCCTCATCGTCGCCGAGGGCCGCGTCAACGTCCGGGTTCGGTCGGTACCGGTAAAGGCTGCCCGCGACGAGTTTGTAGGTTGGAAAATCGTTGGGTTGCTCTCGGACTTTGGCGCTCCACTCTCGATACCACGCGTCCTCGGTGTCCGTTGACCAGGACACCGCAGCCACCTCCGGGCCTTCCTCATCCTCGTACATCCGGGAGAGGGCGTCGGCCACGTGGTTCAAGGCGCCTCTTCGATGCTCGATCGAAAACTTGTGGCCTTGCAACTCCAACGCCTACCGGGCGAGCCTGCTCGTGGGATTTTTCATCTGACAGAGCCACCGCAGACTGCTGTGGTCTGTCACAACCCTAAACTCCTAGCCTTCGATGTAAGGGCGAAACTTCTGTATCGCCCAGACCACCGCGAGGCACTCCCTCTCCGTAACGCTATAGTTTCGCTCTGCCGGGGTTAACACCCGGCTCGCGAACTCAATCACCCGCTCTTGGGTCTCTACTTCCTGAAGCAGCATCGCGCCAAGGCCTACATCGCTCGCATCGGTCTGCACGATGAAAAGGCCGTCGGGATCAGGGCGATGTAGGACCGGAGCGGTCATAATCATCGCCTTCAACAACTCGAAGGCGCGTTGCTGCTCGTCGAGCCACTCGTACTTCTGGTTCTTCTTCGTCAGACTCGTGAGCGGCTCGGCGATCGTGGCATAGTTCGGGATGAACTTCCTATACCACGATGAAGTACCCAGGAATCGGCGTAGCTGCCTCAGATTCCGCGGCTGCGGAAAATTCTTGATTGGCTCGATCTTGGCCGGGTTCGGCCTCGTGCCGTCCCGGTTAACCAAGAAGCCCAAATATGCTACCTCTTGCTTGCAGAAAACACATTTTTCTGCGTTGAGGGTTAGTCCAGCGGCGACGAGCCTTTCCAACACCCTTTTCAAGCACTTCTTATGCTCCTCGAACGTTTCTGCGACTACGATGATGTCGTCGAGGTAGGCGTAGACGTAAGGCTCCATCTCGGGTCCGAGCACTTGGTCAATGAGCCGCTGGAAGGTGGCCGGCGCGTTCGTCAGTCCGTACGGCATCCGCCGGAACTGGAACAGGCCCAGCCCCGGCACCGTGAAAGCGGTGATGGGCCGCGCCTCCTCCGCTAACGGTATCTGATGATACGTACTCTTGAGGTCGAGCGTGGAGATGAACTTCGCCTTCCTCAATTTCCGCAGAATATCCTGCATATTCGGCAGAGGATAGGCGTCGGGTTCGGTGACTGCATTCACCTTCCGCAGATCGTTGCAGAACCGTCGTGTGACGTCACTCTTCGGCGCCATCACGACGGGGCTCGACCACCCGCTCTTGGAGGGCTCGATGATGCCTTGGTTCAGCATTTCGCAAACCTGGCGATGCATCTCCTCCTGCACCTTATCCGACACTGGATAATGGCGCTGCTTGATTGGTCGAGCGTTTCCTACATGAATCTCATGCTCCACGCCTCTGACGCAACCTAATCCTGGCGGGAGCTTGCCTAGGACCTCGTCCACCATGGCCTTCAGCTCCTCTCGCTGAAGGTCTGTAGCGTCCTCGAGCCCAATTGCCGCTACCGAGCTAGGATCGGCGGTCAAGCTGGCTACTTCCAGCTCGACGTAGGCTTCCGTCTCCTTACAGAATAGCCTATCCGTATCCAGGTCTAGTACGGCCCTGAACGCTCGTACAAAGTTGACTCCTAAGTAGCAGTCGGCAACTAAATTCGGCATTATGGCGACTCGGATATCGCGAGTGAGGCCAGCCACAGTGATGGGCAGCATCACGTGGCCTAGCAAGGGACTGCGGCTTCCATCCGCTAGCCTTACCCCTCTCTTCTCGGACGCTACAAACTCCCGGTCCAGCGCTGTAGCTAGTTGGAGTCCGACGGAGCCCATCACCGTCGTGGATGCTCCCGGGTCCAACAAAGCGCGGAGATTAAACTCGCCGACCTCAATTCGCAGCCACCACCTTGTTTCTGCGTCGGTCGGTTGCTTCGCCGAGGCCTCTCCTCGGTTCGCAACTGGCGAGGGTGCCGCGGACTCTTTCGCGGCAGGGCGGCTATCGCACGCGGCCAAAACATCTTCGGTTTTGGGGACCTCGTCGGGGAGGGGGGCGGTAGTGATCCCCTCTACGCGCTCCCTTTCCCGTTTCCCGCACAATTAGGGCAGTAGCGCGCTATATATCCGACAAGGCCGCATGAGTAGCAACTCAGCGGCGGCCTTAGTCCTTTCGGCGGGTTACCCTCGGGGCTGGTGGAGGGCGCGGAGCCGTTCGGTGGGCTCGTCGCCTTCGCCCCCTGCCTCGGTTCAGGGGGCCTCCTTGCCCCGCCACGCCCAGATGGCTGGTTACCGCGCCCTCTGCGCGGTCCAGGGGGCGTATCTCGCCCGGAGCGCTCTCCTCCGCAGCCTCGCCGGTCGGAAAGACGCTCGCTTAGGACTCGCCGAAGCACTTCCTCCAAGCCCTCCAGCTTGGCATCCTTTTCGACCACCGCAGCAGCCACTTTGCCTTCCTTGGCATCGCCTTTCGGCTTTCGTGGCACGTCGGTGTTTGCCGGCGGTTTATACGCCATTTCCGGCAGTAGCGCCGCTGTTGGCGGTGGTGGAGGTCGGAACGTCTTGGAATTCTCCAACGTTTGCTCCGCGTCCACTGCCCACTCCAGTAGCTCCTCTACTGTGCTGAAGTCTGACCTACGGACCATCGCTTGCAGCTGGGGCCGTAGGTTTCGGTGCAGCTGATCCAGCTGTTGCTCCTAGCTGGGGGGCGGCGATATCTTCCTCACTATCGCAATGAGGCACGTGATATAATCTCTCACGGCCTCGTCCGCCCCTTGGGTGCGGTTGTTCGCCTCTGCTATCAACCGCTGCTGGTACCTCTTCGTCGTCCCGTACCAGCGTTTCGCTGCAGTCACGAAATCTTGCCACGTGGCCCATTTCTCTTTCTCATTACGGTACCACGTGGCCGCCGTGTCAGTGAACAGCTCTGACAACGACGACAACACCGGATTTTATTTTCGGATTCTGCGCATGCGCGGGCCCAAAATTACTGCGTGTGCACCTTACGGTATCCCCCGCGCAGGCGTCTTCGCGAATTAGGCCCTAAATCCGAAAATCCAAACGAAATCCCCGATATTTAAATATTGGGTGCGTAATTCGTTAGTTTACTCCCCGGTGTGCACGTGTGGTGACGAACAAAGAGATAGAACGCTAGGACCTATATAAAACAATTTTAATAAATTTTATAATATAATACATAATTAATAGATAATTGCTACCTAATCTCTTTGTCGTCCTCGCTAAATACTTCAACAAATGCTCGGCCTTCACAAGCAATGTTCCTCACTAAATACGTGCAGACCGGGTAAATTCCTCCAAGCAAGGTTAGAAACCACCAGTTGGTTACCCTTGCATACACTGTACACTTTGTAATAATTAATTATCACCGCGATAATTAGTTATTCGCAACGCGCGTCTCGACCTGTTTCGACGACCAACCAATTACTGTAAAATTCGCCGTTCCCTAATCTAATGTGCTGCAACACGATAATGGGCGCCAGTTGTAACGGGGTGAATTTAAAAGAGGGTATTAGTCCCTCTCGGATGCGCCAGGTGATATACGGGCGTCTACTACGCCCAGAGCAGCGCGCCGTTGTAGACGGACCCGTCGGCCGGCCGGAGCGCGTTGGCGCAGGCTCAGAACAAGCGCGCCCGGCTTTCGCTGTAGAAAGCTTAGGCCGCCTTCTACTAGACCCGGCGCCGCGCTCTGCCGCTGCCGCTGACTTCGGCGCACAATTTACCGGCGGCTAGATATGCCCTAGCTTTACTTACTCTCGCCGGTGTTCCCGTACAACGCCGCTCAGGTTAACCTGAGCGACTTTCACTTACAATTTCCCCGTTGACGTTGCTCCTCTAGGAGGTGATGCCTCCAGCTAGCTGCAGCTGCTGAAAAGGTACAGGGCGGTATTCGGGGAGATAGGGAACGGTTACTCGCGAATTGACAGACTCGACACGAACGATGAAAAAGTAAAATAAAGAAGGTTTATTGTTCAAAAAGGAATCGCGCTAAGGGGCGCGAAGCCCGAACATCACCTACAAAGACGAACGCGCAGGCCGAGACTTACGCGGAGCCGGTCGGTCGCACGGCCGGCGTCACCGCGCCGCGAGACGCCACAAAATGGCCGTCGCGCTCTCGAACACGAGGCCGCTTGCCTCTACGCAGGAGGCGTCGGATAGCCGCGCTACACTACTTACGAGTGGCCGCTCGCACGCAAAACCTACGCGGCAAAAATACAAAAGAAGCGCACACTTACTTTGGCGCTGGCCAGCGCGTCGCCCGAGGTCTGTCTCTCTCTCTCACGCTCTCGCACTCTCGCCTCCTCGCTGCGAGGCGTCGGGCCTCGTGGCTGCTCGAGCCTCGGCTGCCGCCTCTTTCTCTCTCTCCTCCTCTCGCTCTTCCGCTGGCGGAGTGGCCCGGCCGGCGAAGGCAGCCGGTGTTGCGTCGCTGCGGGGCTGGCGGCGGATCGGAGGCGCGGAGGGCTATACCGCAGGGCGGGATGCGGCACTCGCGGGGCACTCGGAAGCACGGCACTGGAAAGGCGGGAGAGCACGTGCGCACCTGTTGCGCTACAGGACTAGACTGCCCATCAATGGCCGCGGCGTCCCTTCGGAGCGCCACGGCGGCGTCTTCTTCTTCTTCTTGCTTCGCCTCCCGCGCGTCCCGCTTGGCGCGCAGCGAGCCGCTGTACGTGCAAGCGCGCGCGATTCAAACCTCGCGGCGCGGTACACGCGGCTGTTTCGCCTTTATTGCCTGCACCCCTTACAATATATATATATATATATATATATATATATATATATATATATATATATATATATATATATATATATATATATATATATACGTGTACGCACAACTATATGTACTATAGTACACTACACTAAATAGTTTTACCGCGAGGCCCGAAATCAAATTTTATTTCGTCTGTCTCTCTCTAGCACGCGTGTAAAATTTTCGTGTGCTAGAGTCGAGCTCTTTGTTTACGTTTGAGCAGTATTGTCGAGGCGCAACGTGAACACAGTCACCTCGCCGTGTAGCCGTGCGCAGGGTAACGAATGGTCGACTTTTCCTCGTCGACGACTCCGCGCACGCTTTTTTTCCCTGGTGCACCTTAGCGATGCATCTCCGCTATAATTGCAGTTTCCTCGCGAGCGGGTTGTGGCGTGTACAATACGTATGTACTAGTGCGCCGAGCGAAATTGTTCTTCGCCGTGCACTGCGACCAACCGCTTTGCGCGATATGCGTATGTTTGTGTCTGTAAGACACGATATATATACGTACTTTTTTGCGAACATCACCGATCATTTTGGAATTAAAGTATTTCTGTTCTTCTCTAAAAATAATTTGACACGTATATTTTTATATTTTGGTTGCACTAAAATTGCATCCGGTTGGCAATGTTCAAATTTTTTTCAGAATCCTAACGTTAAAATTTCATTTTTCAAGGTCATCTTCAAAATGCTGCCATTTAACAAGTTTTTTAAGCTTTGGAGTAAACTTTTTCGATGTAGAAATATATAGAAAGCTGCAATATTAGACCTTAATGCTAAAAAAAACTGAATATCTGCGTCTTTTTAACTTTATTTTGAAAAAAGACTTGAAAAAAAAAAACCTCTTCTTGAAACTGTAACCATTTGATTCCAGGGAGTATTAAATATAATTTCAAAAATAGAAAATAAAACTAGAAGAAATGAGCTTTCATTTGCTTTTTTAAGAATTAAAAAATGCTGATTCCTTCAAAAGTTATGTAAGTTTAAATTGAGCACCACAGTGCATCAAAATATACCGGCAGTCGATAAGTTTAATTTTAGGGCTTAAACAGTGCATTTTCGATGCTCTATTTTAAACTTTTATAACTTTGGAAGGAATCAACATTTTTTAATTCTTAAAAAAGCAAATGAAAGCTCGTTTTCTCTAGCTTTATTTTCTATTTTTGAAATTATATTTAAGACTCCCCGGAGTTAAATGTTTACCGTTTCAAGAAGAGGTTTTTTTCAAGCCTTTTTTCACAATACGTGATTAATATCGAAGAAGAATCAAAAGCATTGTTAAATGTATTTCTCGATGTGTAATTAATCGACTAACGTATCTGGCTCATTTCATGTTTAGTCGAAGTGCACTGTAAATTAATCTCAATAAAAAATAAAAGTAAAGATACAACATGAAATTACGATATGAAAAGAGGGCTAATACAATTTTAACCTCAAATATCTCTCAAATTTATAAACGAATTCCGAGACGACTTCTCCCCCCCCCCCCCCCCACGCCAAGAACTCATATAATAAATAATATACAAACTCTACATCTCTTCCAAATTTCCAAGCAATTAAAACAATTTTACTTCAGCTATTGTGCGATAAAGAAAGTCATTATTAGAAATCAAAATTTTAAATATCAAATATCTGAAAAAGTAATCGAACAATCTTTATAAAAATGCACACACATACTAGCTATATCAAATACAAAATTGTCTAAATTTGAAGCTGATACATCGATCCGGTCTCGAGAAATAACGATTTGAAAAAAAGGTTAACAAAATTTTAACATCAAATATCTCTGAAATTTATAGACCAATCGTTTTGCACAAAGAACTCAGCTGAAAGCTATCCAAAAGCTACCCCTTAACACAATTTCAAAGAGAGCAAGCCAATTTTACTCCAGTTATCGTGCGACATACAAAACTCATATTTTTCGATTTTTTCAATTTTTTACTCAAAAACTAGTCGACCAAATGGATTCAAATTTTTGCAGTTTACAGCCATTTATATTCTGCATTATCATGATTTTTTTCAAAGCATTTTACGATTTAGTTTGAAAGTTATAAAGTTTTTTTAAAAAATCGGTTTTGTTCAAAACAAAAGGACCGTAATATATGATATATTTGCTTCCTCGTAGAGGAAGCTTTGTAACGGCGAAAACAATTTTCGAAACAAAAAATGTTCAAAAAGCTGTTTTAAGGAGATATATGTCGATATTTGTTGATTTTGAGAAAATTCTTTTTCGTGGATGTGTGTGCGTGCGTGCATGTAAACTCTTTATATCTCGTAAACGAATGGACCAATTTTCGTCGGACAGACTATTCTCTTCGTCTGCCGAAAAAGCTCGATACCCTGATAAATTTCAGTTTTTATTGATTTTCTTTTTTTATAACCAAAAAACGATTTTGAATTTTTAGTTTTTAAAATTTTTTTTATATCTTACAGCGATTATTACATAATATAACGAACTTTTCTTGAAAGGTACTTAAATTATCTATATTTTATTTTTTTAATATTGAAATTATCTTCAGTCTGTAATTTGTTATTAAGTAAAACGTTTTTATATTTCATAAATTAATTTCTCAAAAAATATTCTATTTATCGACTTGAAAATTTAACCACTTATTACACTCGTTGAAGACTATATTTGTTTAAAATTTCAAGAGATTATCTTCATTTGTTTTTTTTTTTTTTAAATTATTTTAGAAAAAACTTGCGTTTTCGTTGTTGCATGATAACAAGAGTAAATATTATCCAATCGCTCTGAAATTTGGAACAGATGAAGCTTTCATATATCTTCAGATCGAGTTCGTTGCAAAAAAATCGGTCTATTACGAAAAATGATATTTGAGGTTAAAAATTTTGTTTTAAAAATTTTTCAATCGCGATTTCTCAGGGAAGACTTGATTTATCGACTTAAAATTTTAACCACTTAATAAACTCATTGAAGATTGTATTTAGTTAAACGTTTCAGAGATTATCTTCATTTGTTTAAAAAAATATATATTTTAGAATAAATTTGCGTTTTCGTTGTCACACGATAAGGAGAGTAAAAATTACTCAATCCTCCTGAAATTTTGTACAGACGTACAAAATACAATCAGACAGCTTCACATTAAGTTCGCTACCCAAAAAAATTGGTCCATTACAAAAAAAGATATTTGAGTTAAAAGTTTTGTTTAAAAATGTTCAAATATCGGTTTTTTCAGAGAGTAATTGATTTATCGACTTAAAATTTTAACTAATTATTGAACTTATTGCAGACTATATTTTGTTAAAATTTAAAGAGATTATCTTCATTTGTTTTTTAGAAAAAAAATGGTTCTTAAGATAGTAGAGTTTCCGTTGTCTTACGATAATAAGAGTAAAAATCAACTATTCGTTCTGAAATTTGGCAAAGATATAGCTACAATAATACTCGTAAATAGACATTATTAAAAAGTAAATGCTATCATTTTGAGTATGGAGAAATACTTATATAGAATATACAAACGAGCAGAGAAACATATATTTTTTGTATTAAGTCAAATTGTTGAACTGTAAAAAACAACGAATCTTCATTTCTTTTTGAGAAGAAAATTATTTTATAAAAAAGTAGATTTTGAATAAATTTAGAATAAATTATATTTTGAAGACATTGCGATCGGGGAAATATCTGTGATCTCCAGAAAATATCAGTCTCAAATTAAATTGATCATTTCTAGATAAATAAATATTTTATTAATTTGAAAGTCTGAGCTCTATTTTCATAACTTACCTGTTCGTTTGAAGCTATTTCAATATCAACAACGTATTCCAATACACAAAATTCACAATTCATAATTAAAAATGTATCTATCGCTGCTAGAATTGTGGTGCACGGATAGAAATTTTGGTAAGCGGATCGCCGAAATCGAAGCAGACGGTTAGCTCACGCTTTTTGTGACTCGAGTTCCAACGTTGGTCATCGGATGACCAAAAGTTGGAACTCGTCTTACCAAAAGCATGAGCTATCCATCTGCTTCGATTTCGGCCATCCGCTTGCCAAAATTTCTCTCCGTGTGGTTTCCGTTATCGATGCCAAACATTTTTTAATAAAAACGGAGACTTTTTTAAATAACTTTTTTATGAAAAGAAATAAAGATAATCTCTTGAAAATTTAATAAAATATTGTATTACAATATTTTATTAATGTTGAATTTGTTAATTTTTAACATTTTTGAAAAATCAAAAAATGTCTCAAAAACTTCTGAAAAAATTCATACGTATTTTTTGAGTGATTCTAAGCATTTTTTGTTCTATAACATTTTTTCGTTAAGTTCATACATTTCGAGAAAAAAAATCATGAAGTTTAACATTACGCTGTTTCACAAAATCCGCCATTTTGGAAAAGCTAAAAGGGGAAAAAAGATTCACAACCAGTGTTTTGGAAACGCCAGACATTCGGACCGCGATTTCTGGCGGTAATATGATTATCCAAAAACAGAAACAGTAACAAAAATTGATTTGAAAAAAAAAATTTTATTAAATTTTTTGACTTTTTTTTAAAAAAACTCAAAAATAATACACTTACTGACTTTTTTTGACAAAATAAGTTGCAGATTCTGAAAGAGCACCCTCGAAAACTCCCTATATAGGATTTTGGATAAAAATGACTTTGTTTTTCCAATAGAATTCTGTACTTGAAAATGTGTGCACAAAAATGTGCATTTGCGCGTTAATGGGTTAAAATAAAATAAAATAAGAAGGACTGGAGAAAAAAATATATTTAATTGTTAACTAGCTGAGTTCAATTTTTGTGCAAAAAAACATGTATGTTTTTGTTGTTTTTTCTAAATCAACACTCGTGCTTATAATTATTCCATACTTTATACCCTTGACTACACCAAATAATATGGTAAGAACGTCTGACTATCTTTGTAAATAGAGAACTACTTTGACATATTGTAAAATAATAAGTTAAATAAATTTACAGTGCTTGATAAAGGTATTACCGAAACGTTGCACCGAATGAATTAAATTATCTTGTGTACTCATTATTTCATCGATTCCCTTAAGAAATACAATGAACATGGGTGATAAAGTCAACTACAATAATAAAATATTTGTTGATCGAGAAATCGTCGCTCCCGAATAGTGCAGCCGAAGAATGTGTTATCTGGGAGTCCGGCCGAAGAGGGTTCTCAGATTTAAGCTGGCGGCACCGCCTATATATTGTCTATTTTCGGGGAGATAACGCCTTCTTCGGCCGGACTCCCAGATAATGCCGTCTTCGGCCGCACTACCAGATAATGCCTTCTTGGACCGGATTCAGAGATAACGGTCAACCAAATCGATCTGACCATACATAAAAGCTACATTTGTTCCAAATTTCAGGACGATTGGATAATTTTTACTCTTGTTATCGTGCGTCAACGAAAACGTAAATTTTTTCGAAAATAATTTTTTTCTAAAAAACAAATGAAGATGATCTCTTGAAATTTTAAACAAATATGGTCTTCAATGAGTGTAATAAATGGTTAAAATTTAGGGTGGTCTTATACGTAATGGCTCCTCAGGCCAAAATTACCTGAAAAAATAAATTAAAATATAATTACTATAAATAAATTAATTAACACGCTAGTTGCAAAATATGGCTAATTTTCTATAAAGTTATGTTCTGAATAATAAGTTTAGTGCGAATTGTTAAACAAACCCTTGTGCAATAATCACAATTGTAATTTTCCTTTATACGTTTGACTTAACTAGAAACCGTTCCAAACGCGAGGTGTAAGAGTCTATAAGGTTCAACATTCACAATCACAAATAAATACAAAAATTATAATAATTACTTTAAGACACATTCATGAAAGAATAATTTCCCTACTCAAATAATAAAACTTATTCAACTATCTATTTTTTTTCCGCTATAAATAAATAAAATGCTTTTATTACATATCATAAATTTAATAAACATTTTGGATTTTAAGCAATAACATGTGAGTTGGAAATATTCCTTCAAAATGTGGAATTAGCCCTAAGGAGACGATAGCCCTAGCGGATACGCTATCTGAGGGCTGCAAAACACATGGCCCATACTAAATATAGATACGACGCTGTCCCACGCAGGGACACGCTTTCTGAATTTTGAATACACGACTTATACTATACACTGAAAATATTATTTTACATTATTAGACAATATCGCTCATCCCCTTAAAGATAAAATTATTTTAACAACTACAAATATTAAATATAGCAGTAAGAAAACTAAGAAAAATAAGAAATTCTATATTTTTATGTTTCATTGCAATCGGCAGCCTTTGTTTATTTCTGCATTAATAATATAAAGATTTAATAACCAAGCTCAACAATATAACTGTTTAAATAGCCGCCTGCACTTTTACAACTAACTATTCCAAACGGATTATCACCAACCAATAATAAATAATTATTATAATAAATACTATATTATGTAGCTTAATTTTTATAACCGACTATTTTTTTTCTAAACTTATCGAATACAATTTCATTGTAATTTAGATTTTTAATTATCTAATAAAAGAGGTAATTTCACATTTGTAAAACTTTCAGGATTGTTAATAATAAGAAAATGCTGAGACAAAGAGAGTGTTCATCTGTACAATCTATCGCATAGACGTGGCATGCATAAAAATAGATTTCCTCAAGTCCCTCCGCGTGGTGACGCATTTTCCAGCATCTTTTGGGACTCAACATACTATAGCACTAGAATATTATTTTAGAATAACGCTAAATAACTCAGTAACTATAAGTAGGAAAAATAATTTTTGTTTAAGATAAAAGTTGTATTATGTTAAGTAAAAACTAGGAGATAATAAAAACCGTTATTATAATATGTTTTATAGTAATAATAATCCATTTGTTTACTTCTACTAGATTAATTAACTAGACTTTAAGTTTAAATAATAAACTGTTTAGAATTTGAATAATACATTGTAATTAGTACGTTTCTTAATAATAATTACTATTATGACTATTTATAAGAAATTCTCATTTGTTAATGCAAATTTTATGAACTGTACACATTAGATAAAACATTTTACTAGACAATAGTTATATTTTAACATATTGTTATTTATGCAAATTAATTAAATTTCAAATATTTTAAATAAATAATAGAAAATCTAAGGAAAATGTATTAACTTAATAAGATAACTTAATAATATGATTGATATATTAGCTAGAATGAATAGTCTAGTGTTTTTATAAAGAAGCATAAGAAATTTCATCATTAAATTTATAATTAAGTTTAACAAATTTGTAATGCGTTTAATTCCTGTTGTAATAGACCGATAACTTCCGTTCAAATTTGTATTTTCATCTTAAAACAAAATGTAATAGCATAACATATTTTATAATTTATATGCTGCCAACATTATATATTTTTTAACAAGTAACAGAAAATAGTTCATTTTTTACTCGAAAGAAAGAGAAGGATATATCTTTTGTCTCTCTCTTTCTCTGTCGCACATATAACGTTCTCCCTCACTCCTCAAGAAAGATACGAGCCGCCGGAAACTACCCTAGAGAAGGGATGAGCGACCGCTCTCTGCCGCTCCCTGTGTTAAAACATAGGATTTTCCTCACTTTCATAAAAATCGACGTTTGGAAGGGATGCCACCCCCGCACCATTGGACACCGTTTTCCCGCACCCCTAGCCTCATTTAACATTGCGAGATATACAACACATCAACCGTCGCCGAACAACACATCATCGATGATTCGATGCCTCAAGATGACGCAACCACCCGATTCGACACCGCAGCTTTTCCAGCTAAAGAAGAGGAGGAGCAATGCATTTAAATACGCCGAGCGAGCACTGTTAGTCAGATCAACACAAGCCTCACAAGCTTTGCTGACTACTCAGCAGATCGACACAAGCCTCACAAGCTTTAGATTCTGTACAAAATTCAAATTTTAATCAATATTCAAGCATTACCAAATTCAATTTCTCTAAAAAAAAATATTTTTTTACAAAAATTCAATTTCCAAAATTTTTATCAAATTCCGAATTTCAACAATTCATACTAAATTCAAAGGAAAGTACATAAGTTTTCAACTACCACAACTCAAAGCTTTACGAGCCCAGACTACTGGTATTTTAAGAAACCACATACTTATTCATAACTCACTTCGTTCAGTGTGTCTTTACGAGTCACCGTACACTTGAGTTTGATTAGTATTATTGTAAAAATTTCAAATTTTAAAGAAAAATATATTACCTCTTGAGGAAAAATAAAGAATTCAAAGGTAATTAAACAATTTTTTTCTCTAAATTGCACTTCTCCAATACCCGCAGCTTTAGCTTTACGAGTTGAGTCTAGTGGAGTTTTTGAGAAGCTAAAAATATTACTTCGTAATTCACTTTGTTCAGTGTGTCTTTACGAGTCACCGTACACTTGAGTTCGAACAATATTGCAAGTTTTACTATTTTTCAAATAAAATTAAAAACAAATTACTAACAAAAATTTCAAATCTATTTTTCAAATTTTATACTATATTTCAAATTTATTGAATTCAAGAGAAATACATAATTTCTCAATTACCATAGTTCAAAGCTTTACGAGCCCAGACTACTGGTATTTTGAGAAATAATATACTTATTCATAACTCACTTCGTTCAGTGTGGCTTTACGAGTCACCATGCACTTGAATTTTTATTAGTATTATTGTATATTTCCAGTTTTAAAGAAAAACATATTACTACTAGAAAGAAATAAAAATTTCAAAAAAATAATTAACGGGTTTTTTTTTTTGTTGCATTTCTCAAATACCCGTAGCTTCAGCTTTACGAGTTGAGTCTAGTGGAGTTTTTGGGAAAGTAAAATGTTATTTCGTATCCTACTTCGTTTAGTGTGACTTTACGAGTCACCGTACACTTGAGTTCGAACAATATTGCAAATTTTACTATTTTAAAACTACATTATTTAAATTAAAAGAAATAAAAGTTTGAGAAAACATAGAAGCAATTAAAACAAAAATTTATACAGTAAATTCAATTGCGAGCTCTGATCTTCATAGGGAAGGGCGAATCTGAGAATAACCTGAGAGTAGAACAAATTATAGAAATCTCTAACCACAGGTATCCAAATAAAATCGTGACCTTACTACTTGTTGATACGGGGAAACGTGCGGCCAAACGATCTTTACGAGACGTTCGTGCTATCCACCGTTGGTCCCTATAGAAACCAAATCCTAAATCCAAAAAAAATTAGTCAAACTCAGATTTCAGCGTTAACAGTGAATTTTACATTACACTCCTTTCCTCAGCTCATCGAAGGTTTACTAGCTAGCGCAGCTAAGGCCTAAAAAGAGCATAACTCTTAATTGAGTTAAACATCCCAATCGTGTCGTGTTTTTGGGACGTAACAGTCGATAAATCACGTATTCTCTGAGAAAATGCGATTCGAAAACTTTAAAAAAAAATTTATAACCTCAAATATCTTTTTTCGTAATGGAACGATTTTTTTGGGAAACGAACTCGATCTGGAGATATATAAAAGCTACATCTGTTCCAAATTTCAAGACGATTCGATAATTTTGACTCTTGTTATCGTCCGACAACAGAAACTCTACTTTTTTGTAAAACATTTTGTTTTTTTTCTGAAAAAAAAAAAATGAACATAACCTCTTGAAATTTTAACCAAATATAGTATTCAATAGGTTTATTAAGTGGTTAAACTTTAAAGTTGATAAATCAAGTATTCTTTAAGGAAACACGATTCGAAAATTTTTAAAAAAAATTTTTAACCTCAAATATCTTTGATCGTAATGGACCGATTTTTTTGGGCAACGAACTCGATCTGAAGATATATAAAAGCTAAATCTGTCCCAAATTTCAGGACGATTGGATAATTTTTACTCTTGTTATCGTGCACAACGAAAACGTAAATTTTTTCAAAAATCATTTTTTTCAAAAAAACAATTGAAGATAATCTCTTTGTAACGATGCACCTTGTCAGTAGGCGCATCGGTACGAAAATGCGAATGCGAGAAGCTTTCTCTCTCCTAGAACGCGTGCGCTAGAGAGAGAAAGCCGACAAACCTGTCAACGGCATGGGAGAGCGAGCGTACGAGTGTGTACATACATGTACACACGTATATACACCCGTACCGGAGATCGCACAGCGAGGAGAGAGAGCAAGCAACTGAGTAGCTGACTTCCCTCTCTACCGAGCGCCGCGACCACGCGTCGCGCAGGACGCGCAAGCTACAGCGCGGCCCACCGTGCCGACTATACAGCACACGCCGAGCGAGTATAAATGCCGCTTCGCGCACGCCGTCGGAAAAGCATTCTCTCAGCCCAGGGCCGTACTCGCTAAGCCCTGGAGACCGCCGACGGAGCGGAGTATACGACCGCACTCGTTACTCTGCACCCGAAGTGTCGCTGAGACGATTCTCCCGGGTCTATGAGCGCACTCATTACCCGGGTGTTGTCCACGAGTAGTGGGAGCGCACTCGCCTACTCGTGGAGAACCGCGCCCGCGACCACCGTATTCTAGTTATTCGTAAACTTGTATCTAATGTCGCGCTCCACTGTTTTATATGTTACAGATCTCCGCCAAACGCGACCCGTAGTCACCTATGATGAATGTACCATTTTTTATTATTAACATTAAGTTGAATAAATTGTTATTTTTTCCTACTTATCTGGCTTTGTAAATTTATTTTAATTGCTGTCTCCATTCGAATCCTGCTCGATTAGCTATCCTCGTGAGAGAGCAATCCTTTCGCATGAATACTACCGTTTCATCTTGAAATTTAAACTCAATATAGTCTTCAATGAGTGTATTTTTTTTTTTAAATATAGGTAATTTTATACTTTTTGAACTGGTATTTGTCCGATTCAAATATCTCAATCATATCATTAAAAAAAATGAAAAATAGTTTTTTGAAAAGTGGAAAATCGATATAAAAAAAATTATTATTTCCAGAAATCTTGAAAAAAAAGAAAAATTTTAAGCGCTGTCCGAAAACGATTGGTTAAAAAGTGACAAATTTAAAGCGTTACACACACACATATGCACGCACGCACGCACACACACTCATACGGACATTTAAAAAAAATAGTATATATTGACTCCAAATGACTCAAAACATCTTTTTAATATATTATCTTGAAAACTATTTTTTTCACCGTCACAAAGCTTTCTCTAGGAGGAAGTAATAAAATAAAATACAATAAAATTTTCATCTGTTACGATGGTAGTCAATGATAATCAATATAAACAAATTTGTGTTTATACATGTACTATACATGGGATGTTTCACATGAAGTAAGCAAGGTCAACATTTTAAAATCGCAAAAAAATTTTTTTACTCTTAGTTTTTTATGAAAAAAACATGTTTCTAAAATTTTAGATCGATATTTGCATGCATAAAAAAGCTATGCAATATTGAAAATTCAAATTTACTGCAATTTTTGGTAAAAATCCAACATTTGTCATTTTCTTACTTAAAATTTTGAAACTTTTTGTATATGGAGAGAAATTTTGGTAAGCGGATAGTCGAAATCCAAGCAGACGGACAGCTCATTCTTTTGATAAGCCGAGTTCCAACTTTTGGTCATCGGATCACCTTGTGAGAGACATCCTTTGACCTAACGGTCGGTAAACAGCGTCATAGGTCAACGGATGTCTCTCAGAAGGTTATCCGATGACCAACGTTGGAACTCCGCTTACCAAAATTTCTCTCCGTGTATAGAACATAGATTGGGAAAAAGTTTGCAATTTTGTTATAGAAAGTAGTATTATTTTTTAATAAATGAATTTTGGATGTTTCTGATTGGTTTGTTTTTACTATACCTTCATCGAAGAATATTGAGACTGCGCCTTAAAATTTTTCGTTCAACCAATTTTTTTTTAATTCTACTTTTAAAACTCTTCAAAATGATTGTTTAATCAAAGATGGCCAAGCTAATTGAAAAAATTTATAATTTTTGGAAATATCAAGAAAAACTTATAATTAGCATTTTTGATAATATGGTTGATTTAGAAACTTAATATTACTTACACATCTTATATAATGAATCAAATCACTGAATTTTGTTAGAACATGAAATTCAACATGAAACATCTATTTTCAATAATATTAGGCTTGTACAATAAGCCTTATGTAACTATCGGTTATAAATTACATTCATTTTTAATTTTCTGAATATTGGATAAAAACCACTCTTAACTAACACACATTCCATACCTGCTTAAAATTCCATTTGATAATTACCTGGCTAAAAAGGTCTGATAAAACCAGATAAAAAGGGTGCAGAAACCTAATAACCTATGCGATTTTTGCGCCAGAATCTGCAAAATTGTAAGTTTTTATCAGACCATTCAACCGGGTAATCTATTATTATTAGTCCGGACGCTGACGAGGGAGTGAGCCGTTTTAATATAGGGGATCGCCATGGTAACTAAACGTTTCTTTATGCATTTTGAGAAGTAGAATCCGAATTTTCTGGTTTCCGGATCTGAATAGAATAATAGTAGAGCCATTTAATGTCACAAAAAATAGTAATAAATCCATTTTATCTATTCAAGATCAACTCTCGAAATTCATAGTTTTGACATGTTTGAAAGATCAAACGGCAGAATCGGTTTCGGACGCGTTTATACAAAAATTTACATGTATTATTGGATCATCTGAGATAGTAATAACAGATAGAGGAACAAATTTTACAAGTAAAATAATGAAACAAATAGCATAAAGACTCAAATTTGAGAAAATTGAAACGACCGCTTTCTTACCTTAATCAAATGGTTCACTAGAAAGAGCACATCAGCCATTATGCGAGTATTTAAAAAACTTTTCGATAAAAGTACGGATGGGGTGAACTATTACATTTTGCACAGTTTCATTATAATACAAGTATACATACCAGGCATAAATTTATACCACA
Source organism: Torymus aiolomorphi (assembly GCA_036365515.1). Lineage (NCBI taxonomy): Eukaryota > Metazoa > Arthropoda > Insecta > Hymenoptera > Torymidae > Torymus > Torymus aiolomorphi. The sequence continues at coordinate 100,275,534 of CM070875.1, read as the reverse complement.
TGAACTTGTTTTTGCTTATCCTGCTAGAACTCCATCTAGCGGGCCAATAAAAAAATCAGAAATGTTACCCACTTTTAATGGATACCTCGAAAAGTTAGTACAAAATATGAGACGAATTTGCCTCTATAGCAAGACACAATCTAATTATTTCTTAATAAAGATACAAAGATTACTATGACAGATCTATAAATCCAATATATTTTAAAATATGAGGCACGACCGCTACTATTCAGGAGAACCTTATATCTTCGACATTGCAAAAACTGCTACATCTTAAATACTAATATAATATATTTTGATGAAAACTCTAACGCATTTATGAAAAATTATTTGTTTTCTATAATGGCCAAAAATCGATTATTTTGATTGTATTCAAGCGTTTTTTATCGTTCTTTTAGGTTTAACTTACTAGAAATTGTTTACGTGAAAATGTTGATCAACTAAAAAGTTTTGTTTGCTAAGGTCTACCACTTTTGTATGCGACATTTCTGAATTAAATCAAATCCTATTAAATGATAAGCGAAAATCGACTATTTAAGGTGTATTTACGCGTTATTAAAATCGTTTTTATAGATCTAGATAGCCAGGAATTGATTATACACGGAAATATTGAATGAAAAAAGTTTTTTCGTTGTTATCGAAAACTTTTAGATCTAATATTTCCGTCTAAAGTCAAATACTGGTGAATAATAAGCGAAAATCAACTAATTCAGGTGTATTTAGGAATTAAAAATCGTTTTTATAAGTTTATTTCGTCAGAAACTGATTGTAAATAAAAATGTTAAATGGAAAAAAGTTTTGTTTCAACATTAACTAAAACTTTTGTATTTAACATTTTTGTATAAAATCAAATTCGACTAAGTTACAACCGAAAATTGACCAATTTCGGTATATTTAGGCGTTAATAGTACAATACGATACATGTGCCTTAAGTAGCCCATTATTGCACGGCGTGAAGTTAAGGCCCGAGCGCAGCGAGGGTCTTATCACGGCGTGTAATGGGCTACTTAAGACTCTAGTATCGTACAATATTTTATAGCATAGCCTAATCGAAGCCCGCTGTCACGCCTATCCGTGCGCTAAGCAGTCCTTTTTTGCACCGTGAGGTTAGCGCACGAGCGTAGCGAGTGCGATATACACGGTGCAATAATAATAATAAGGGCTTTACCCCTCTTCAATTGGCCCGGGAGAAAGTCCGGCGGCCCTTGTGGCGAGCTAGGTTGGGGCAGTGCTTCGACTTTTTTTACCCCAAGCTCGCCACACATGAAGCACCGGGGAAGCGCCCGTGCATTTAACTCCACCCGGGCCGCCTGTTCTTCTTCGAGCGCCCTTCGGAGGCGCTCCTCTTCTCGTAGAAGACAACGCTGGGCCTCTTCTTTGGCCCGACGCACCATCTCCTCCGCCTTTTCCCTGGCTCGTCTGGCCTCTTCCATGCGCTCCTGCGCGCGTGCCAGACGAGCCTCCTCCTCATTCTGCAAGGCGGCGCGGCGCAGCCTGGCGGCCCTGGCCTCTGCGGCGGCCGCGAGCTCTTCACGCCGGCCTTGGACCATCCGCCGGCCTTACCGTGGCACTGGAGAAAACCCTCCAGTGCGGCCAGGGCAGCGTCCTCCTCTGCGCGCGAGGACTTGCTGAGGCGTCGCGCCTCCTCTAGAGCCTGCTCCACCGGGACCCAGGCCGCACCGACTTCATCGGTCGGTACTCCTTTTGGGGCCTGGGCCGGAGCATCTTCTTTTTTCCCTTTTCGGCCCGAGCCGCGCCGGCGTCAACTTCCGGCGCACAATGATGGGCTCGGGCCGCCTCCTCTTCGGGGACTCGGCCAGCACCAATCGGCTCGGCTGGCGCTTCTTGTTCTGGCCGAGCCCCGCTCTTCTCCCGCTGCTCCTTCGGAGGATCAGGTCGCCGGAGCGGGGACGGACCAACGCCTGCGTCGACTGGTCCCGAAGGTCCCCTTTTGGTTCCCGCGCCTCTAACTCCTCTATTACAAGTGTGAAGAGCTCTTCCACTGGCGGTGGTGCCAGTGTCACCGTGTCTATGCCCTCCACTACCTGCTGCAGGAAGTCAATGACGGCGGGATCAGGATTGCACTGGATTAATGCAGCAATCACCTTCTTCGCCGTCTCTGCTATTTCTGGAGTCAGGCCCTGCATATCCTGCAACAGCAAATTGACCCCGGAGATTGGTGAGACTGAGGATCGGAAAACAAGGACGAACACGGGTCAGTACGGACGGCACAATTTCTGGGCGACACAGTTAGCGCTTTTTGGACGCTCGGGTTCGACGGGGGCTAATTGGCCCGACATCTGCAGGTGCAAGCTTCTTCTTCGATCCCATTGGCCTTCCTGGGCCACGCTTGGACTCTGTTGGACCGACCACACGCGTAGGTCGGTAGTCGCTCGCTCGCTTTCCTGGCCTAACTAATAGCGCGGTCTTACGAGGTGGACCGCGCCTCTTAGCCGCCGCCCGAGGCTGTACATTCCCCTGGCTAATTCTGTTGCCCGCTGGTACGTTACGTTCGGCTGAAGAGTCCCTCGGTGGTAGCGACTGGGCTACTTCTTGACTACTTTTGTCCAAGTAGTCCTTGGGCTCTTCTGCAGAGACGCATCGCTTGAGTTGCTGCGCATGGATGGCACGTATCGTTCGACCATCCTCACCTTGGATTTCGTAGGTGTTTTCGCCTAGAATATTCACAATCGTGTAGGGCCCCGCGTACTTCGTGGCTAATTTGGCAGAAATCCCCTCAGCTGCTGAGGATAGTACCTTATTGTCTCTCCATACACGATCGCCTAGACAGAATTCTGGAGGTCGACGATGAGCGTTATAATATTTGGCTTGTCTCGCCTGCTCCGCTTGCGCGTCGGCCACCGCCAAAACGTGCAATTCGCAGAGCTTGTCCATGCGCGCCACCCAATTATTTATCGCCTCTTGCTGCCCTTGCTCTTCGGCTAAGCTGTCTTCCTCCCGCCATAGTGTCTTCGGTGGGTCAGGCGGTCGGCCGTAAATGAGCATGGCAGGACTTATCTTGGTAGAGCTGTGTTCTATTGTATTATACTCGAACGCCAGCTCGTTCAGATGCTCATCCCAGGACCGGTGATTCTCCTCAACATAAGACATGATCATGGTCTTCACCGTTAGGTTCACACGCTCAACAGGATTGGCTTGAGGGTGATATGGTGGTGTAAACGTGTGATGCACGTTTCTCTCCTTTAAGTATGCCTCCAGGGGTGCATTCTTAAATTCAGTGCCATTATCGGATAGAAACACCTCGGGTACTCCGAACCGCAGACATACTCGTTCGTTGAGCCCTTTTATCACCGATTTGCCATCTGCCCTTTTTATCGGAATTACTTCGATCCAGCGTGTGAACAGGTACTGGAAGATGAGAATGTATTCGTGGCCGTGCTTGGTTTTAGGGAGGGGTCCCATAATGTCGCTGGCCACGAATTGCCATGGACGCTGTGTTATACGACGTCCCATGAATCCTGTTGGAGCGCGCGGTTCGACTTTGCACTGCTGGCAAATTTGGCACTGGTTCACGTATCTGGCCACATCTCGAGACATGTGTGGCCAATAATACTTCCGCCTTACTCTCTCTAGAGTTTCCTCGCGGCCCAAATGCCCACCAGTTGGAAAGTCATGGCATTCTCTCAGTACTTCGCGTCGCTTTTCGTGAGGGACTGCTAACTTCCATGCATCGTCGTCGCCGAGAGATTCGTCTATGACTTCATTCAGGTTGTACTTTTACAGTCTCCCCCCCGCCAGCTTGAACGTGGGGAAGTCTCGCGGCTTCTGTTGAACCTCTTTCACGATCTTGAGGTACCAGTGGTCGTCTGTATCGCGCTAGAGCTCTAACGCGGCGACCGCTGGCTCTTCTTCCTCGAACATCCGTGAAAGAGCATCTGGGACATTGTTCAACGAGCCCTTTCGATGTTCGACCGTGAAACTGTGGTTCTGCAGTTCCAAAGCCCACCTAGCTAACCTGCCGGTTGGGTTTTGGAGGTCACGGAGCCACTTCAAACTGCTATGGTCCGTGATAACCTTAAAGTCTTAGGCATCTATATACGGACGGAACTTTTTAATTGCCCAGAGAATTGCTAGACATTCTCGTTACGTAACGCTATAATTCCTCTCGGCTGTCCTCAGAGTTCGACACGCGAACTCTAGGACTCTTTCATCGCAGTCAAATATTTGGTATAGCACCGCTCCCAGACCTGTATCGCTCACGTCAGTTTGCAGCACGAACTGCGCGTTAGGTACCGGTCTGTGTAGAATCGGTGCAGAAGCTACTAGCGCTTTTAGCTTTTGGAAGGCCTCTGCTTGTGCTGTTGACCACTCATTCTTCCGATCCTTTTTCGTTAATTCGGTCAGTGGTTCATCAATTGTGGCGAAGTTCGATAAAAACTTTCTATACCACGAGGCCATTCCTAAGAAGCGTCTCAGCTGACGGAGGTTTTTTGGAACCGGATACTCCATAATGGGCTTTATTTTCTCGGGGTCTGGCTTAAAACCATCTCTATTTATTATGACCCCGAGATATTGGACCTCATAGCGACAGAAGACGCTCTTCTCGCGATTTAATGTGAGGCCCGCGTCCTGTATCCTGTCCAGAACCCTTTTTAGAACCTCTTTATGCTCCTCGAATGTCTCTGTGACTATTATTATATCGTCGAGATACGAGAAAGCAAAAGGTTCGAGTTCGGAGCCGATGACTTTGTCAATCAGCCTCTGAAAGGACGCTCCGGCATATGAAAGACCGTAGGGCATTCTCCTAAACTGGAAAAGCCCTTTGCCTGGGACGGTGAAGGCCGTAGTCTCTTTGGACTCCGGACTAAGTGGTATCTCGTGGTACGTACTGCTTAAATCCAACGTGGAGATGTATCGCGCTTTCTGCAGTTTGCGCAAGATACTTTACATATATGGTAACGGGTACGCGCCTGGCCTTGACGCTGCGTTCACTTTTCTGAAGTCCACGCAGAAACGGAACTTCCCGTTGGACTTGCGTACCATTACCACTGGACTTCACCAGCCACTTGTCGAGGGTTCTATTATTCCCGCGACTAGCATTTCCTCCACCTGTTTGTGCATCTCTTTCTCGAGTTTCTGAGATACAGGGTAGTACTTCTGTTTAATGGGTCTTGTAGATCCGACGTCTATTGCATGCTCGATCCACGAAGTACACCCTAGTGGTGCCAGGCTGTTACCGATCAGCTGAGCTACTAAAGCTTCTACCTCTTTGCGCTGTTCTTCTGTCGGGTCCGCCAACACTATAGCTGATACGGACACGGTGTTGTTTGCGGTTATGGCGGCTACTTCTAACTTTACGCTTGCATCGTCATCTTTGAGATGCAGCGTGTTATCTGTGGGTTCTAAGACAGCGCTAAACTTCTTAATGAAGCTTACCCCCAAGTAGCACTCCGTGTCTAGATCTGGCAGTATTGCAACGCGCACTTCTTTGCACACGCCAGCCACGACCATGGACAGATACACATAGCCAACCACTGCTATGCTTTGCCCGTTTGCCACCCGTGCCGTTAGGCCGCTGGCTGGGATTAACTCTTTTCCACAAGCCGTAGCGAGCTGTAGGCCGATGAAATCCATCCCAGTCCATGAAGCTCCTGTATCGAATAGTGCTCGTAGCCTGTAACCGGCTACACCTACTTGAAGCCACCATCGCGAGCAAGTTTCTTGGTTGACTTAATTCGGTTGAATCACGGGCACTTCTTCGCTCTCCACTCCAGACGATTGGACCGAGATACCCTCGGTGTCTGGTGAGAGAGCTGGGGGCGGGTATGTGGTCATATTTACCTGCCCCACTGGCCGTTTCCCTGTTGGTTTCCGGCAGCATTGGGATTGTTGCCTCCCTTCTGCTCATAACCGGGTTCTCTTGGGTACTCTGGCCTTTGTGGAGGTCCGTTATTTCTTGGACTTTGCGGCCTAGCCTGGTGGGTCGAGCTACTACCCCCACTAGGCTGGTTCGTAATTTGCCCGCCCTACCGCCGCCTATTTTCCCAGTTACCCTTCTTCTTAGGTTTTCTGGTTGGCAGCGGGCTAGGCTTTTGCCCCTTGTTCTCGTCGGTGCTTTTCTTTGTCAAGACCGATAAGCATTCGGCCATGACCTGACGGAACATAGCCTCGAGGCTCTCTCGAGGCTCTCTCGAGGCTCGTGCTGTTGGCGCCCCATCGCCGCCACGCTTGGATTCTGCTTTTTCCGCTTATCCGTGGCGGCACGTAGGCAAATTCTGGCATGTACGTGCGCTCGGGCGGTGGTGGCGAGTGATACACCTTATCTGCTGCGAGCGCTAATTCGACTTCCCGGACCAGGTCCAGGAGCCCTCGGTAATCCGTAAATTGATTTCGCATTACCATCTTTTGCAGTTCTGGCCGCATGTTCCGGTGCAACATGTCTAACTGTTGAGCGATGCTAGTCACCGGAACCAACTTTAGGATCATGACTTGTAGATTTACTACGTAATCACGCGTAAGTTCATTTCTGCCTTGAGTCCTCACGTTTATTTCCGCCATGACGGGCTGCTGATGTCCCCTGTCCCCGCCATACATGTGCGTTATGGCCTCTACGAAATCTGGCCACGATCGCCATGTGTGGCGGTTACTCCGGTACCAGGTGGCTGCTACCCCAGTTAGGAGCTCTGACAACGACGAAAGCACCTCGTCGTGTGTCAGATTAGCTAGAGTTCTGCATTCCTCTATTCTTGTGAGGAATAACTCGACGCTCTGCTCCTTTGAGGATCCTGAGAACCTGATGTGCCATTTCGGACTATCTGGCCCACATAACGGTTCGTCTGCTGAGGCAAATACGTATGCCTCTCAGACGGGTCCTGGATCGCACCATTCCTAGTCTGGCGCTGGGAAGAATTTCTGGTGTTATTCCACCCAGCCTCTGTTGGGGACTGGAGACTCGGGCTGCTGCTGTCAAACTCCGCATACGTGAACGTGTCTTGGAAGTTCACATGCGGTGATCCTCGTCTACGGCCCGTGCTTGGGGGTTGAACTCCCCTGGGGGTATTGTCGTTGCCTGCGCTGCTCTTTCAGGAGCACTTGCTGCCGCTGCTGCTGCTCCTGCTGTTGTTGCTGTTGCTGCCGTCGCTGCTGCTCTATCTGCTGTTGCTGCCGTCGCTGCTGCTCCATCTGCTGTTGCTGCCTTTGCTGCTGCTCCATCTGCTGTTGCTGCCTTTGCTGCTGCTGCATGTGCTGCTGCTGCAGTTGTTGCTGTTGGAGCTGCTGCTGTTGAAACTGTCCCTCGGCTTCGGCTGGAGATGTCCCGGTAGGTGCTGCAGAGCACAATATCTCTGTCCCGGAACCCTCCTGGCCGTTTGCCTCTTCCGCTGGCTCAACCACTGCATTATGTGCTTGTTGTGGAGCGTTCATCCTCCGAGACTCCGAGAGTTTCTGCATCACTATCGGGTCATCAAGGAGCGTTATAAACGGGTGCGGGTGGTCTGGGTCAGTATTGGGATCCACAATAGTCGACCCAGATTTGTTCATCAACGTTAAGTCGATGAACGCCATTCGGGACTGCTCGCGTTTAGCAAACGCTTGCTGCTCCGATAGCTCGGGCTCTGGCACGAAATCGGCGGCACTATAATCACCCATAAGGCACTTGATCGCTGTCAGCATATATACTGACTGCTCTAGACCAAGGGCTTGCATGGCCTCGATAATTTCCTCTTTAGGCTGTGTATATGCCCAATTGAGTATCGCAGATTCCGCAAACTGCGATGATCGGGCCATGGTGTCAATTGGCTGTGCGCTTCCCGACGAACTTACTTTCAACGCGAACCCGGGTTATTTTCTAAGAGCTACGGCGGTTGCTCTTAACCTCGATAACGCACGAGGATTTCCCGTATGTGGCTCTAAAAAAAATAAAAGCTATTTCTGTAAGTAATTACGATTTGTAATTAATTACGCTCCACTACTCGCACTTGTAATTTTAAAATAAATATATGTGAAAAAAAATATATACACTTGGTTGCTATGGCCATTAGTATCAACTACACTTATTATAGGGAATGATTCAAGTGATCATTCACTTCCCTCCCTGCTGAGATATTTGGCAAAAGATATATATTTTTTCCTTGTTTAAGTAGAATAACATTAAAGGGCTTTTGATGTTATCATAACAAAATTATTTTAACTATAATCGTGTTATAATTATTTCCAAAAGAAAAATACAATTATATGGTGTAGGTTTTTTTTCGTAAAAGGGAAGGGAAATAAGTCGAAATGATTTTGATAAATTTTGACTTGTTATTGCATTTATGCATCAATGTATTTTACCTTCGTTTGAAAATTTTCAGCCATTTCAAAAGATCATTTTAGAACTTAATTTTTTTCTGGCATAGTAGCATTCACGTATTTGCTTTAAAGAATACGTAATCTGTTACAGTAGAAAAATATTTTACATACTCAATATAATGCAGAATAGTGTATCTTACAGGATGATCATGTTAAGATATGTCTGAACTGATCACTTCCAATATATATATTCTATTTAATCTTAGCAATGTGAACATAGCTATCTGGACAATTTTTTCTGTTCTTAAACTCCTTAAAAAAATGTATGAGTGCGAACCATTGTTGTGTTTTGTAGGCAAATACAGTTTAATTTTGCATAAAATTATAGTCAAATTATTTTTTTTATCTTATGTGAAAAGGTTTGGGAATGTTTTTATTTCTTTTCCTTTTGGATTAGTTCTATATTTTCTTATAAAATCATAAATTATTAAATTGATCCCTCTAACATTTTTCTACTTTATGACTAAACTTTCTGTTAAATAATTTTTTTATTATTTAATAACACATCATTTTTACAAATAAAAATTTTTGCTTGTTTCATTATTGCAAAACGAAAATTGAGATATTTTAATATGTAATCATAATTATTTTGTTTGTTGTTCTATATATTTCAAATTATCAACGATGTTATTATTAGCGGCAGTATTATTTCTAAAATTTACCATATATGAATAAAAAAATATTCTTATAATTTCCTTATTTAAACTTATCTTATTTCGATCCCGTTTTTCTAAAATTATTATCTTACTTAGGGAATATACTTGCTCTTCACAAAATACTAACAAGTTGATACGAACAATTGTAGACAAACGAATAAGTGGTTATAATTTTAAATTGTATATTTGGTAAAATCTGGATCACCTTAGGTTTATATTCTAGTTGACCAAGAAGTAGGATGGTCTTGCTTCATATGAAAAATTAGGCTGAAATGATAATTCCCTGTTGCTGTATTAAAAATTTTGAAAAATTAGTAGAGGTTATAATAAATTTTGAGTATGTTGTCCATATCCTAAAACAAAAATGTTGTATTATTATTTGTTATTGTCTTTACTTGTTGATATTATTTTGTTCCAATAGCATTGTGTGTTCTTGTGTTGATCCCTTTCAACTTTATTCATATTTGGTTCTTTAATCGGCCGTGTTTTGTCTCCTTTTTTAAACTTTTTTCTGATAGTAAATTTATTGTAATAATCTTTAAATTTTAATTTTAATCTTGTAATTTTTAATAATTCTTTTAAATATTTTTTATAATTAGATATCCATTTTAGTTTTTTGACGTTTTTATTAGATGTTACTTTGGTTAAAACTAACTGCAATTGAACTTCATTAGGATTTGTATTTCGATTGATTGTCACGTTATGATCTTGATTATCAAAGGTATCTTCTAGTTGACTTTTATTCTTAAGCTGTTCTTGGTGTTCTTGATTATCAGATATTTTCGATGACCTTTATTTTCTGAATGTTTTTGGTGTTCTTGATTACCAAACCTATCTTTTGATTGATTTTCATTTTCGAAAATTACTTTACTATTATTTAGTAAGTTATTTAGATTTTTTGTATCATTTAATAAAGACTCTTCAGAATGTATTAATCCTCTAGTCAATTCTAATAAATTTTCAAACAATTTCCGTTGGAGTTTAGTTTCAGTTTGAACATATTCGGAATCAAAAATGACTCAGCTAAAGCAGAAGTTATGTCGAAAATGACTTTAAGATCATCATAAAAAGTTACTGTTTCTAACGAATTATTACCTTTTTTTATTATTTTCACTTGAATTTTCATTCTTTTGTTTATTTATATCAGATTCATAAAATTTATTAAACCAATTTCATCATCATCCTTGTGAATTTTTACATTAGATTTACATTATTTAATGACTAATGATAAAAAATCATGAGGATTGTGATGAAATTAATTTAATCAATTAAATTAATTTCATCACAATCCTCATGATTTTTTATCATTAGTCTCACAATCTTGTACAGTAGATTCAATAAAATCAATTAAATTTGTTTCTTTAATATTTTCAATTTCATAATTATTTTTACAAATTTCATTAAAGTCAATAAAATTCATATCATTAATATTTTGATGATTTTTTATTATTATTGTTAGAATAACTTGTGTATTTTCTCTTTTTATCTATACTTATGTAATGCGTCAGGGCGCATGCGCGCACTCAGTGAGAGTGGGACTATCCGCGAAGCAACGATGCGAGCGCCGTCACGCGTCGCTGTTCTAGGGCGACTCACTTTGCTCTGACTGTCCGAGCTGTATACACACATAACCACACAACGTCTTAATAAATCTTTTTATACCACTCAGCGGCTTCTTTTTATTTAACCCGGCCAACAGGTTATGGGCCCAGGACGACGCAGTTCACCTTTCAGTTCTGCTTTACGTGCACACCGCGAGTGAGAAGTTTTTGTGTGTGAGTTTTTTTTTCTGAGTGTGCGTACTTTGCTCAGTTTTTTTTTTGCCATTTCAAATTTTTTCCAAGATGGCTGATGCAACGGACTTGAGAAACATCACCAAGTTTAACGGACAAAATTTCCAACTTCGGAAATTCCAATTGAAGGCAGCATTTTTGGCCAGCGGCCTTTTGGAAGTCGTCGAATGTACAGAGAAGAAGCCGGCGCCCGCAGCGACAGGAGCTGTAGACACAAATGCCGCAGCAAGGCAGGCATGGATAAAGAAGGACGCAAAGGGCATGTTTATTTTGTCTTCTTACATGAATTACACGCAGCTCGACTATCTGGTAACATGCACATCAGCTCATGAAATGTGGACGAAACTTTCCACAATCCACGAACAGAAAAGTGCTTCAAACATGCTGGCTCTAACGTCGAAATTCCACGAGTACAAAATGAATCCTGGAAACTCCGCAGCCCAACACATTGCGAAAATAGAAAACATCGCAAACCAATTGAAGGACATCAACGCGGCCGTGTCAGACGTCATGATAATGGCGAAAATTCTTAGCAAGCTTCGAAGCAAGTTCGGACCTTTTCTTCGGCTTGGGACAGCGTACAGCCAGAGAATCAAACTTTGGAAAGTTTGCGAGACCGCATACTTCGAGAGGAGGCTCCTATGTCGATTGCGGACAACTGTAACAGCGCTTTGGCAACGATGACCATCACCAAGGAACAGGGCAGAGGCGACCATCACCTAGCGAGCAGCAACTCTGATTTGAGCAAGAAAACCGAGAAGGAAACGTTAATATGTAATTTTTGCAAAAAATCCGGCCACATTGCGAAGTATTGTTTTGCGAGAAAGCGTATAAAAAGAAACAGTAACGCGGCCAATGGTCAGAAAGACAATTCGAATTCCGCGAATTTCAGTGCCTTTATTGTTTCGAAAGAATTCGAAAAAGTGAGTGGAAACGCGTTGGTGGTTAATCGCGACGTAGCTTGGTTTCGCGAGTCCGAGGAATGAGATTTTTGGATTCTTGACAGTGGCGCTTCTCGCCACATGTGTTGTCGCCGGGAGTGGTTCACGGAATTCGTGCCATGCGGAAACGAGTATGTTTGTCTCGGAGACGAAACAAAAGCCAGCGTTGAAGGTCGCGGAAAAACATACAGTAAGCGCTTAGTAAGTGGAATTTGGCTTGACGGTGTGATCAACGACGTTCTATATGTTCCATCTTTGAAAAAGAATTTGTTCTCGGCGGGTGTGTGTACAACGAATGGTTATGTAGTATGCTTCGAGCGGGACTACGCGAATATATTTTCTAGTGACAAAAATCTGATAGCTCAAGGCATAAAACAAACAAATAATTTGATACATATGTTAATCAAATTCGGAATAACTCTCAAAGCAAATTACGCAAAAGCCTCGCTCCAAACATGGCACGAACGTCTTGGTCACGTAAACCGAAATTCAATCGAGAAAATGGTGAGAAATAACGCGGTGCCAGGTATCACTGTAACGGATGACAAAAATTTTTTCTGCGAAAGTTGCCTGAGCGGAAAACAATTTAAGCTAACCTTTAATAAATCTGAGAAAAATGTCAATGTCGCGCCAGGTGAAGTAATTCACACCGATCTTTGCGGTCCGATGCAAACGCCGTCGATCGGAAACGGGAAATTTTTCTTGTTATTTAAAGATGAGTCATCCGGTTTTCGCACCGTATATTTTCTGAGGCACAAGAGTGATACATACGATTTCTTGGAAGATTTTGTAATCGCGACAAAAACCCATTTCGGAGCCGAAATAAAAATTACACGTTTCGATACTGGAACAGAGTATGATAATGCGATAGTGAAAGATTTTCTTAAAGCAAGAGGCATCAAGCTTCTAACGTCGGCACCTTATACTCCGGAGCAAAACGGGCGCGCGGAGCGCGAAATGCGCACAATCGTCGAATGCGCGCGTACCATGCTCTTAGCGCGCGATTTACCCAAAAATCTTTGGGCCGAGGCGGTTAACGCGTCAGTATATATTTTAAATAGAACATTAGGCGCGCGTTCGGATACGGCCACACCATTCGAGCTGTGGACGAGTAAAAAACCAAATTTATCCCATGTGCGACAGTTTGGATGTGATGCCTACGCGCTAATCCCTGACGTCTTACGCAAAAAATGGGATAGCAAATCTAACAAACTTAATCTTGTACCGAGTGACAATTTACCGACGCACCACTTTTCAAGCATTGTAATAAATGATTGAATTGAAATATCGACACCGGGTAGGCGGCATTTTACGTTTTTTAAGCCCCTCTATCGATTGGTCTAATCTATTCTAGGCCAGAATAAGTATTAACAAAGTTACAAAATTTTTTTCACGGAAATAATTTTTTTTTTAACTTTATTTCTACGAATTCGGAAAGAACAGACGAAAATAACTCGGAATAGTCGTTTCTGATATTAATTCGTTAAATGCGTTAGAGTTAATTAAATGTACAAAATCATAATTTTTGCGCTGCAAACCAAAACGAATGTGGATGAGACTTTAAACGTTCGGCAGAGTTAAATGAAATGAAACGCGCAACTTCTCGACGTGTCAGAGAGAAGAGGTTAGTTTGACTGTTGACATAACAAGCTTATGCTCGTTGCTCAGAGATGTCGCCAGTATGTTCGCTTCAAGATTTTTCGTAAATCGAAAGACCGTTATAATTATTGAAAAAAAATGTCACAAAGATTAAAATAAAGATATTAAACATTTTCATGATCGTTGTCAGTGTTATTAAAAATTCCTATTCAATTAAAATCCTATAAATACATTAAAAATTGTTTTTCTATTAATAATTATAAAGCAAAAAGTAGAATCCATTCGCGTAAAAAAAATAACCCTGGGGCTAATGTGTTGAAAAGCTGTTATTGAAACTTCATTTCATTATCATTTTTGAAAAAATGTACGACTTAAAATCTGTGAATAAGTTTATTCTTTAATTACTTTTCTAATTTATACGCTGACAAAATAACATATTTTAAATAGTTTTTATAACGGATGTTCCGGAATCACCAGAACATTTGTATGCACTTAAAGTGTACTCCAGTTGGGGATCATAACCGAAACTTGCCGACAAATTGCATATATTCCATTAATCTATGTGCATAAGGAAAACAATTTGATTTATTATATGATCAAGCAAACGCATTTATTTGGCTTTATTGTCTTTAATACCGAGCCTGACCGATGATGGAGTGAGTCTAAAGTGGTGCGCTACGTAGTTTTTCATGTCTAGTTTTCGTAACGCATCCTAACGACGGAATAGGATTTTTTTTGCGATTTTTTCGTTTTTTAAGGGTAGTTTGGGGGCGTTCCGCTGTACCTGCATCGTTGCCAATTTTTTTGTAGCTACCTTGCATGCTCAAAATTGTATTTCGATAATAAAATTAACGCGATTCTCAAAAACAGCAGAATAGGATCTTTTTTGCGATTTTTACGTCTTTTAGAGGTAGTTTGGGGGCGTTCCAAGGTACCTGCATCGTTGCCAATTTTTTTGTAGCTACCTTGCATGCTCAAAATTGTATTTCGATAATAAAATTAACGCGATTCTCAAAAACGGCAGAATAGGATTTTTTTTGCGATTTTTACGTCTTTTAGAGGTAGTTTGGGGGCGTTCCGCGGTACCTGCATCGTTGCCAAGTTTTTGCACCTACCTTGCATGCTCATGACAATAGCGTTTTTTGGTTCAGAAAGTGTTTACATTTCTTATCCGTGTGTACTTACATTATTATATTTAAATAATTTATGATATAACAATTAAATAATGAACCCATGTAAAAATCACGATAACCCCCTTAACTCTATTTAGCAGTTTCCCAGACATGTTTCGATAAAAGTCACTTTGTTTTTTTATATCTTTTTGATTTTTATCGTTCTAGATTGTCTATGAAAACACAATTTCTTTTTTTAATGCTGAATCGTTTGGCGTATGTCTCCATATCGTAGGACAGCTGTACGAAAAGTTCAAGTAGTATCAGGCTTTTGAAAGGAACCATACGAGACGGAATAACGCGTTTACTCTATTTAGCAGTTCCCCTGACATGTTTCGATAAAAATCACTTTGTTTTTTTATATCTTTTTTATTTTTATCGTTCCCGTATAATCAGGAAAATTTGAGGAAAAGTTCAAGCGGTGCCATCGTGAGGAATATCTACTGCCGTGCATAACCCTAGCAAGTACAATCTTACGTCAACGTAACTTCGGAGGTTGAGATTGTCTATGAAAACACAACTTCAGAGTTGAAAGCTGAATCGTTTGGCGTTTGTCTCATTATCGTAGGACAGCTGCACGAAAAGTTCAAGAAGTATCAGGCTTCTGAAAACGATCGATACGAGACGGAATAACCTGTTTACTCTATTTAGCAGTTCCCCTGCAATGCTTGCCTAATAGTCACCGTGTTTTTTTATATCTTTTTGATTTTCACGTTATCATCTGCTCAGGGTGATTCCAGGAAAAGCTCGAGTGGTGCCATCGCGAGAAATATCTACTGTCGTGCATAACGATGGAAAGTTCAATCTTATGTCGACATAACTTAGGCGGTCGAGATTGTCTATGAAAACACAATTTCATTTTTTAAAGCTGAATCGTTTGACGTGTTTCTCATTAACGTAGGGCAGCTGCACGAAAAGTTCAGCAAGTATTGCGCTTTTGAGAATGACCCATACGAGTCGGTGTCACCTGTTAACCCTATTTAGCAGTTTCCCTGCAATATTTGCGTAATAGTCACTTTGTTTTTTTATATCTATTTTATTTTTATCGTTGCCATCTGCTCAGGGTGATTCCAGGAAAAGTTCCAGTGCTGCCATCGTGCGGAATATCTACTGCCGTGCATAACGCTAGCAAGTACAATCTTACGTCGACGTAACTTCGGAGGTTGAGATTGTCTATGAAAACACAATTTCTTTTTTTAATGCTGAATCGTTTGGCGTATGTCTCCATATCGTAGGACAGCTGCACGAAAAGTTCAAGTAGTATCAGGCTTTTGAAAAGGAACCATACGAGACGGAATAACGCGTTTACTCTATTTAGCAGTTTCCCTGACATGTTTCGATAAAAGTCACTTTGTTTTTTTATATCTTTTTTATTTTTATCGTTCCCGTATAATCAGGAAAATTTGAGGAAAAGTTCAAGCGGTGCCATCGTGAGGAATATCTACTGCCGTGCATAACCCTAGCAAGTACAATCTTACGTCAACGTAATTTCGGAGGTTGATATTGTCTATGAAAACACAACTTCAGAGTTGAAAGCTCAATCGTTTGGCGTTTGTCTCATTATCGTAGGACAGCTGCACGAAAAGTTCAAGAAGTATCAGGCTGTTGAAAACGATCGATACGAGACGAAATAACCTGTTTACTCTATTTAGCAGTTCCCCTGCAATGCTTGCCTAACAGTCACTGTGTTTTTTTATATCTTTTTGATTTTTCTCGTTATCATCTGCTCAGGGTGATTCCAGGAAAAGCTCGAGTGGTGCCATCGCGAGGAATATCTACTGTCGTGCATAACGCTGGAAAGTTCAATCTTACGTCAACGTAACTTCGGAGGTTGAGATTGTCTATGAAAACACAACTTCAGAGTTGAAAGCTGAATCGTTTGGCGTTTGTCTCATTATCGTAGGACAGCTGCACGAAAAGTTCAAGAAGTATCAGGCTTTTGAAAACGATCGATACGAGACGAAATAACCTGTTTACTCTATTTAGCAGTTCCCCTGCAATGCTTGCCTAATAGTCACTGTGTTTTTTTATATCTTTTTGATTTTTCTCGTTATCATCTGCTCAGGGTGATTCCAGGAAAAGTAAAAAAAAATTTTGACGGCCAGTAGACCTCGATACATCAAATTTCATATTAGTACTTGCACTCGTACGATTTTCAGCAGTTTGAGACTATTTCGTACAATTCTGTCGGGGCTAATTTATATATACAATTAGTATGACGATTTAGAAGATTTCAAAATGTACGTACAGAATAACCACGAATCAGTCTGGTGGTTGGGACTATTTCGTAAAAACCGATTATTTTTCAATTGAGTATAGATGAATGACTAACAATAATAATCCATAACAAGTTTTTGAGTTAGCTATAACACTAAACTAAGTATTAGTACCTCAGTAGACTTAATTATTTTAGTATAGGAAAAAATAACTGCTTTGGAAAAAAAGTGTACGATTAGTACCACTACGTGTACCAATTCGCCCCGCAGTTTGGGCTATGTCGTAAAAAACGACTTTTTCTTCAATTGAGAATTCAATAATTGATAAATAATAAAGGGTCCATAACATGCTTTTCAGTTGAATCATTTTTGGTCTTTATAATTTATTATTCGAGTATATTAATTATGTGCATAATTCCTCTTTATAAACATTTTTATTCCTATACTGTATAAAGTTATTGTTTTCGACAATTTAAAACAAATTGTGTTCTCTAATGAATATAAATATTCCATTTTCAAAAAACTTTTCTCGCATCATTTTTGATATTTTCATTATTTTTTGTTTTCTATCTTGAAATTATACTGGTCGCGCCATTATTTGGTAAAATAAATAACTAGTTTATACTGATAGTGATTTTGTTCGTGCGTTCCGAAATGAATCATTTTTATCAGGCGACTCTCAACCATGAAAACTCTGAAGTTAGCCAACGCCGTGCGAAAATATTCTATCTACGACCGCTGCGATCGACTAGTAAACTCTAGTTCGTATGACTGTTCTGGTCATTCCGAAAAATTCGTAAATCAGGCTTGAAGGAGCTTTAAGAGGACGTCGGAGTAAATTGTTGAGTCTGACGCAGCTCAGATGGTAACCGATAGTTAGGTTATGATAATGAAAAAAAATAAGGTTCCTACATTATCGACACACTATCCGCGCGGAATAGCAGTGCAGCCATCTCAATAAAAAAACCGCTGCTAACTGCTTTAGCAGAATGCTTTCTCAACGAGAATTGATAAATTACATCAAATAATCTTTTGGAAAATTTCATTCTTTGTGCATATCTGATTTTCCATAAATTCAATATTCAAAATGATCAAGAAAATTATATTTAAAATAGTTATTTAGTAATTATTCAATTGCTAATTAAAAAGATACAGGTATTATCACGTGCTATTTATTGAATTTATAGCGCCTTTTTTTTCTTAAATTGACTTAATATTACCCGATCGGGGCGACAGAAATATGAATTGATAGGTAATTTCAAGTCCTTTAAGAAAATGCTCTTACATCCGACAAATATGCAAAGCCAGCCAAGAAAAAAAAAACAATTTTTCCATATTTTCCTTTTTTTTTTAACCGACTTAATACAACCCGATCGGGACGACAAAAACATGATTTGATAGGTAATTTCAAATCCTTTAAGAAAATGTCCTTACATCCGACAAAAATCCAAACCCGGCGATATTTTTCTTTATTTTTTTTAACAGACTTAATATTATCCAATCAACTATATAAAATTGAACTTGCACAACTTCAAAATGAACTTCAGATATCTGCCAAAGATAAACTTGATACCTCTGTCCAGTTTTAAGTTATGCCGCGGACAAATTCATTACATACACACACACACACACACACACACACACACACACACACACACACACACACACACACACACACACACACACACACCCACCCGCCCACCCACCCACACACACACAGACACACACACACACACACATACATACATACGCACAGACATTTTCTAGAAAACGCATTTTTCGACTCAGGGAGCTCAGAAATGTCGAAAATCATCGAAATCTCGGGGTCGAAAAATTTCACCGTTACCAAGCTTTCTCTTTGAGAAAGCAAAAATCCCTAGTAGAATCAGAACAGTTCTCACGCGACAAGTAACGTGATAATAACGCGAGGTTTTCGGCGATTTTCTCTTGCGATATCGCTTTTCTTTCTACAAATTTATTTTTTAATTGTATTTATTCGAACAGGATATTCATCCTGTTAATATCCTATGTCTCAATCTTGGCAATAAATGAAACATTAATTTAAAAAATAAGTTTTTAAATAAACGCTGCTACGAAAATAAAATATTACAGTTCACCTTCTTGGTTAGACTCATTCCCTTACAAGTTATGAAATTTTGTAATACTTTAATTTGATATAGTTAGTCTATTTTATTACTGGCATAATATGCGGAATGAGCTTTAACATTTTTTACCGATATTGCATAATCATATGCAACTCTTTAATAGTAGATTACATAATAGCTCGATTCAGCTTCACCTGTTGAATCTCAGCTTCGCTTGCTGATTTTTGTCATGTATAACCTCGCTTTATCAAATCGGAACATTGACAAACTTTCGTATATTTCGTTTATTGAAAAGTACAATATGTATACCTAACAATTATAGATGACCAAGTGTTTTAATTATTTTTATAATATCTGAACTTGATACATTACATAAATCCACACAATCCTTATACTGTGTAATAAAAAATCGCCTTTCTTTCTACAATTTTCTTTTTTAATTGTATTTATTCGAACAGAATATTTATCCTGTTAATATCCTATGTCTCAATCTGTGCAGTCAATGAAACATTAATTTAAAAAGTAATTTATTAAATAAAAGCTGCTACGAAAATAAAATATTATAATGGATCTTTTACGATTAGATTTATTACCTTAAAATTTATGTAACTTTGTAATACTTTAATTTCATACATTTAATCTATTTTATTACTAGCATAATATGCGGATCGAGCTTTAACATTTTCAACCGATATTGCATAATCATATGCAACTCTTTAATAGTAGATTACATAATAGCTCGATTCAGCTTCACCTGTTGAATCTCAGCTTCGCCTGCTGATTTTTGTCATGTATAACCTCGTTTTATGAAATTGGAACATTGACAAACTTTCGTATATTTCGTTTATTAAAAAGTAGAATATGTTAGTAAAAGTGTTACCTAACAATTATAGATGAACACGTGTTTTAATTATTTTTATAATATCTGAACTTGATACATTACATAAATCCACACAATCCTTATACTGTGTAATAAAAAAATAAATAAGAAAAATATGGAAAAATTGAATTTTTTTTCCTCGCTGCGTTTGGATATCGGTCGGATGTAAGTACATTTTCTTAAAGGACTTGAAATTGCCTATCTATCCATATTTTTGTCGGCCCGATCTAACAATATTAAGTCGGTTAAAAAAAATAAAGAAAAATATGGAAAAATCGAAAATATTTTTTTACGGCGTTGGGTTTAAAGATTGGTCGGTAGTCACATTTTTAGAAAGGTCTTGAAATTACTTATGTATCCGTATTGCTTCCGTTAAAACGTATAATATTTAGTCGGTAAAAACCATCATGAAAAATATGGGAGAAACGGAAATAATGTTAAAGGTTATTTGAAACCTTTGCCGATGTATATGGTTTTTGAAGTTCTCATGAAACCATCCTACGAGTTAATGGATTTTCGCAGTCTTCACTGAATTGTTAGCATTTTGATGCAAACGCCGACTTAGCAGGTTTCCAAAGAAAATGCTGAAGAAATTTCTAAGAAATGCAATTATTTATAAATTCAATAAATAGCACGTGATAATACTTTAATTTTTTCAATTTGCAATTTAATAATTACTAAATAACTATTTTAAATATAATTTTCTTGATCATTATGAATATTGAATTTATGGAAAATCAGATATGCACAAAGAATGAAATTTTACATTAAAATATACATTTAAAAAGATTGTTTGATGTTATTTAGCGATTCTCTTTGGGAAATCATTCTGATAAAGCAGTTAACAGCGGTTTTTTATTTAATGTCACTTTTTATACATATAATAGATGTATTATGTTTATTTTGACACATTATTTATATTTTTAATAAAAGATAATTTGCAGTTATTCATTTATAACAATAGTATATTTACTCTTTTTGAAAATACGTTTTTACCGTATATTAAAGGAAAACCTTTATTTAAAAAATCTTTGTAATTTGCACGACGAACAATATGTTTGTTTTACATCAGATAGTATTTTTCAAGGCAAAGTACATAATATTAAATTCGCAATAAATTAGTATTCATATTAATAAAATATGTATGAAATAATATAAATTATTTTTGGATTTATCACACTTACGATGAATACGCTACAATAATTTATAAAAAAATTGGTATCTGTTTTACTTAAAGTCAATCCGAATTATAATTTTCTGTATAGAATTACTCTTTTTTGTCTAGCTCTTTGTTTTACTGGCATTTGCAAGCAATTTGTACCAGTGCGGTAATATTTGGCAGATTCGAATAAGTTGCTAAGCAACGATAACTATCGTTAAACGAAGCTAAGATTGTTAATTCACGATTGTTTATTTATTCAACGGTAGAATATTTGGCTTAAGTCGCCGCTGCTACCTTAGGCATCAAGACGAAGCCAAAGGAAATAAGAAGAAGAAGAAGAACGGTAGAATATTATCGTGGAAAAAAAATGTTTGATGAATTTTCCGAGTTTTGTGGTGGTGAAGATATTGGGTTGGTGCGGATCCATGAAGCCATGGAATTATCGGAGACGATTATGATGATGAAAGGGGAAAAGGGAAAATCATCATTCAGCAAGCACAAAGTGCACGTGGTATGTGTATAGTATGTAGTTATGTAGGTTTATATATCCTTTATAGAAGTATGTATAAATATTTACGAATTATGTCTCTATGCAACTGTGTATAAATAAGTAAGTAGTTATTTATGTCTAATTATAAAGTATATGAGTATTTCTCGCTAACGTTCAAATTTTTATCTTTGCAAAAATAAAATTCAAAAATAAAGGTATATTCTTGACACAATAGCTTACCTATAAATATAGCTCAAAACGAGTTATAAAATTATGAAATATAGAAAAAAATAGAAAAAATAGAAAAAATAGATTTTTTCGTGTTTTCTTCTTCTGTAAAATATATCTTTTAGTTTTTCATCGATAGTTCTTAAATAATCTATGACTTGTGTCGTAACTTTATCGTATTTAAATTATTAATTCAATACGCATTATTTTAACATAAAGTTGCGTACGCTTTTAAAAATATCACCATTTTGCTTTCTCAAAGAGAAAGTTTTGTAACGGTGAAAATGTTTTCTATGAATTTCGATGTTTTCAGAATGGAACTGGAATAATACGTTTTAAAACAATGTATGTGTTATATGTATTTATGAATGTGATGTGTATCCGATTTTTGTCCCCAACATAACTCTTGAACGGATGGACACAATGAGCTGAACTTTTACCTGCAACTTAGATATGGCTTAAAGGGGCAAGCCTGAGTTAAAAGCCTTAAAAAAATAAATTTATTATTGTTAGTGAAAATATCTATTCATTTTTATTAAATTTAACTTTTTATATATAAAGTAGATGTATTATACATTTTGCCACATTGAACTTATCCATTACTGTAAAAACTCCTTGTTACAGTTAATTTGTGAAAAACTTGAATTTATTTAACAACAGATTATTATTAAGGATCTTCGAGGGTTTAAACTATTTTGTTTTTGTGAGTACTACAGACAACAGAAATTACTTTTCTGAAAAAAAAAAAAAAAGAATTTAATTATTAATAACAATAAAGTTGATAATATTAGTATTTTATCTACATATTATAGTAAATATCACCTACATAACATTCACTTTAACTTATCTTTATCTTACGGTCCAAAAAAAAGTAAACCTGCGTTAAGTGCTCTAAAAATCACAAGAATTAAATATATGAGAAAAATGAGTTTAAAGTTTTTGAAATACATTTCATTCTAAAATCTATTTATATTCATAGCTAAAATTAATTTTATTAAAAAAAAAATATTATTTCAAGTACTATCTAATATACAGTAATAATTTTTCTAATAATAATTTAAAAAATTTAGTTGACTATGCTTTGTTGCACAAATAAAACTATTTATCAATTTTCCAGTTTTATTCATTTTTTTATTTTATTTTCACTGATTATACGAACTAAATTATTTTTTATAACAAAATCGGAACTCATCAATATTTCTCCAATTTTTATTAAGTATTATATAAACAAGATCTCCTCCGAACTCTCATTCATTTGGTCAAAGCGATTCAGAGCAGCGCTATGTGTCCTGCCTGAAAATTATTAAAAAATGAATTCTAAAATAATGAACATTATAGTTTGCAAAACAATTTTCGTATACTTACCTCAGTAGGTAAACAGTGGTGGTTCTGGGGCACTTCCTGGAATTCCAGGTGCCTATTATAAGTTATAGGCATTTACATATTGTAACCAGTAATTGAGAAGTATTTGACATATTATACAGAGATCCTTCGATTTCAATAGTTTTGTGTTGCGTCAAATGATAACAATGTTTTTAGAGAAGTTACAGCTGAATAATCAAAGAAATAACATCACTATTAATAAATTTAGCATGTACTCTTTATCTAGTCAAAATATACATAAGATATTTTTCATCAGATAAAAATAAAAAAGTAAATCTCACTGAAATAACCGCAAAGTGTATTTTGATCTCAAGTGAAATGAAAATCTAAGCAAATGACAGATTTAACTGAATGTATTTAAAAAACTTACTGAAGTTAATGTGCACAACTTGCATGTAAGTCATCATCTATCAGCTGTAATTATGATTTTCTACTTAAAGTCCTCGCCTCAATGGTCTTTGCCATTGTTGTACTCAGATATTGCATTAATTAGAGCCGTCTACCCTTTTTAAACTTACTGATGGACAGATCTAATTACAATATTATTGAGGGCACTGTCTTGTTTATGTTATACTTCAAACTGCAATTGAAACGCATTCTTGGACAAACATGTTCATGATAACAAGCTCTCAAGGAGTGCAAGACCTAAATGAATGGAATATTAACACTATTCATAATTCTTTGATTCACTAAATAAGGAAAGCAGGGCTTCACTTCTGTATGATAGCTTAAATCACTTTTTCTAGCCACCCAACCACAAGATATTGTTATTTTTTAAGAGTGCTTAATTGGCCAACACGAACGTGGAATTTAAGTAGTTCAATTAAGCGCTGAAGCGCAAGAAGTCTCGTAAAGTTTTAAATAAAACTCGAACACAAGATAGTTAACTTAATTTTTGGTTGTTTATTAACTTTGTTTTAACACAATCTCTTTGTACATTCTCGAACAATTAATCGACCACGCGTGATTCTAAGTTTTACTTTCTAATAAATAAAGTCTGATTCAACTTAGGCAGCGACGGCTTGGTGCTAGAGCAAAAGTATGATCAAATTGACTCAATATATAACTTAATCTTTACGAAGCTTTTAGAGTACTTGGTAACTTTCAAATACAAGCTTAACGGCACAACGTACACGGTGACAATCACCAGTACGTACCTGTAGATTAGAGACCTGCAGAGCAGAGTACCTGTGGATAGAATAATTGATTGTAGATTAATTATTATTCGTTTAACATTATTATGAGTCTGGAGTTATTTGTTAGGGCTGTTAATTAATAATTAGTTTCAATTCATGAAATCATTTAATTATTACTTATTCAGGTTTATATTATTGAAAAATTAATGTATAATGATATGATATATTATTCATGATATGATATACAATATATTATATTATATATTATCTATGATTCTATCGCATAAAATTATTATTGTTAAATAACATTCATTAATCAGAAATCGATGTTCATGGTTTCATTGTAGAAGTGCCTTTCATGTTGCGCGACTCGTCTGTGTAAACGCAGTTTATAACAATATAACATAATAACATACTGTACGAAACATTCAGGCTTTTTTACAATATTTTATATGATTTTACTTTTGCTAAAACAATTAAATTGATATAGCACCGTACTGGTAAATCAGGAATTTATTGGATTGGTAATACATCTAGAGTATTACTCGTAAAAATATAAATGGTTTCAAAAAATTATCAGTAAAGCGTCTTTGATTTTGAATTCAAAGATCGTGCAAAAAATTGTGTAAGATGAATAAAAAATATAATACATACAGTTTTCGAATAATATTAAAATAAAATAAAAATAATAAATAAATAAATAAATAATAAATAAATAAACAAATAAATAAATAAATAATAATAAAAATTATTTGTAATAATATAAAAAAAAATTTATTTATTTATTTATAATAATATTTTTATAATATTATTATAAAAATTATTTATAATAATATAAATAAATAATAAATAATAAATAAATAAACCTTTAAATTAAAATTTTATCGGAATGTTGGTAATTATTTTCAAAATTGAAAATAAGAGTTCGACCAATTTTTAATATAAAAACAAAATAAATTTCACAAAAATTCGATTTTTTTCCATTTTACTTTTTTTATTCCCAATGAAAAACGAAATCGAATTTCCTAAAACGGGTTCGAGAGAATATTACCAAAAGAATTTTTAATCTAAAAATGCAGGGAAAAAATTTCTATTTGTTCATCATTTTATTCCAGGCTAGCCCCCTTAACTTAGATTTGATTAAATTTTGGAATGAAATGGATGGTTTAAAATCTTATTTCGATTAAATAACCATTTTACAAATGTTTTTTGTTTTAAACACAGATTCTTGATATATGCTTATTTACAGGTCTTATAAGACTATTTCCTTTGAGAAAGCATTCTGGTAAAGCAATGAAGAGAAATTTTTAACTGCTAATCACCGATTCTGAATCTATAACGTGAAATATTATTATTGTTAAAATACATAGAATTTTTATTACAGTTTCGAGATGTTCTTGAACAGAAAGAAAGAAATTCGATTGATGCAGAAATGAAAACTATCCTGCAAAAACACAAACATGAATTTGTAATGCAAAGTATCAGAGAAGCCTGCACAAAAAATCTCTGGATCAATGACAAAGTCGAAAAATCATTTCGTGGTTCAGCGCAACAATTAGAGAAAATTTTGCATGTACTATGTTATTATTATAAATTAGTACATTACGCAACTAGTGCGAGGGGAACAGGAGTTGCGTATACTAATTTTCATAACAAGTGTCGCTGAGCTCGACATTATACTAAACTAAATACAAAAATGAATTATTTTTAATAGATAATTATGGCATCTTTTATCAAAAAATATTAAACTAAAACAAAAATATAGTATATCGTACATTGTAGTTAATTATGATGATTATGTACATTAATTGTAACATTACAATTATTAAAATGAAAAGAAATATTTTTGTCGCTGCTTTCAATAGTAAATGATTGTTCGCTTTTTTCATCACTGTTTTGTCTACGTTTTTTCAACGGTGAACCACATGTAGCATGCTGCGTTTCGGTTAATCGATAAAATTCATCCTCAGCGTGTGGTTCATTATCATCATCTCGACCTTCTGAATCAAATCTGGTTCTTTTTAACGAAACTGTTATAGATTTTTTGGGTTGATCAACTGTAATTTCTGTTCCAGAAGTAGATGCTACTTGATTGTCACACTGCGGTATATGGTTATCTGCCACTACAACTTCAGTAGGTTTTAGGACGATCGATTTAGTTATTTTTTTATGAATTTGTTCCTTATGATTCATAGATTCATTAATGTAGCCCTCAGCTACTGTAGACGATTTCCAACCGCCATGTCTTTTTAAGTCAGTAAGATCACCTCCTCCATCGACTAGCAAAGTTGCTGAAGTTCTTCGGAAACTATGACCAGTGTATAAGTGAGGATTTGGTAATTTTAACCAATCAGCTATTTGCTTTGGCATTTGACCGATTGTATTGAGACCAATCGGCTGTCGTGTGCATTTTCCGTCTATATAATGTATGAAGAATCTTTTGTGTTTATCGATTTCAGTTGGTCTAAGATTCATGTAATTTTTACATATTTGACAAAATTTTTCACGAACTGCAAAAGAACGAGGGACATTATTCTTCGTTACTGGAATTTTTATCAATAATCTCGTCGAATCATCTTCAATGTCATCGGTTGTTATATTAGTTAATTCTCCTCTTCTCAACGCACCGAGAATTCCAAAAATAAGAACAACCTACAACGAAATCTCGTAAATTGTTGAAAAATGAAATAAAATTTAAAATTTTTTTATAAATAAATTACTTTTTTCACTAAATGTGCTTCGGGAGCATCATTACAAAATCTACTAACGTTTTCCGCAGCGAAAGTCTTGGATTTTTTTTTTCGAATATTTAGCATTTTTTTTCTTGATGTAAGCTAAAAGTTGATGATATTGGCTTATATCAATATGATCAAAAGTTTTGACGGTAGTCTTCAACATTGAATAACGGTTCCATAGTGTCGGAGGAGAAAGTGTCATTGCCAATTCTTTGAAATAAGCTAAAAATATTTCTTCAACGAACATTGTGGTTTTTTTTGTTGAACGCCAAGACTTAAGGTTGTATGACCCGTAACATCCCATTCAAAAGTTAGTTTTTGACGTTAAAACTGCGATAAATAATTATGTAAAGTAAATAATCGATTTTGAGTTTTCGCGATCTATGTATAACTGTAATAAGAATATTATAAGCTTTAAAAATTTGAAATCGAAGCAAAATTGTAGAATTGGCATATCTCGTTTTAAAATCGTGAAAATGAGAAAAATGCTCAAATTTGATCATTTTCACGATTCTAAAACGAGATATGCCAATTCTACAATTTTGCTTCGATTTCAAATTTTTAAAGCTTATAATATTCTTATTACAGTTATACATAGATCGCGAAAACTCAAAATCGATTATTTACTTTACATAATTAATTATCGCAGTTTTAACGTGAAAAACTAACTTTTGAATGGGATGTTACGGGTCATACAACCTTAAACTTGTTGTATGTTGCAACATATAGACGTTTTGATTTGTCCGGCAATAGATCTAAAGTTACTTCTTTAGCTGCTGCAGCGATTTCGGGTGGAATTTCATCTCCATAATCAGATATATCGTCTGTATCACAAGAACTATTATCACTCATGTTTACTTTTCGGTTAGGTACCAATAGGTTATAAACAAGACGTCTTGCACTAATGATATACAATTTCGTAATCATACATATGTAAAACAAATGACAGCGACATGATAGGTTTCCCCACGCACGCTTCAAATGTCCCTGCGCACGCTGTGAGAGAGCGTGTCTAAATCGATGACTTTAGCGCCAAAACAAATGACTCTAAAGTCGAGCTCCGCGCACGCTGTTATGAAAAAATAATTAAAAATTCAACTTTCATAAAAATATACATATTATATCAACATATAATTTAAAAACAAGGTTCAGATAATTCTGAGTTATCTTTGGATTCGATCCAAGATTTGGAAGATGAGTTTGAAAGGAGAATTGATGAAATAGGAAAAGGGACGATGAAACCACTTTATGGGCACAATATTCTTTTCGAAGAAACCTCGAATTTGTTGCTGAAAAATGTTCCTTTGAACATAAAACCAGAATACAATCCAGAATTGGAAAAATCAGTTGGAATCAACGAACCAACTTTTTATTTAGCTGGAGAATCGTCATTCACTGAAGTAATTTCTTTTATGTTATTTTTTATTAGATTAGAAATATAATTTTTTTTAATCATAACAAATATATATGTTTTTCAACATTATTTTACATCAAAGCATACAAAAATAATGTTAAAAAATAAAAAATTATGAATAATTAATAAAACATATATATCTATAGATGTAAAGAAGTGTGTTGAACTACGGACAATTTTTAAAACATTAAAGAAATATTGCGGAACGATTATAAAATTCAATTCTCCGATTTATAAAAAAGCTAATAGTTTTGCATATTTGATACATTTTTGTAAATTTGATTATATGTATTATATAAAAAAAAAGCTTGTGAAAAAAACCCATAAAAAAAGCTGTGAAGAAAAACCTTTTTCGAAAATGCAGTGAAAAAAAAAAACCATTTCGGAAAACGCTGTGAAAAAAAAACCATTTTGGAAAACGCCGTGAAAAAAAAGCATGGCGGTGAACGCCGTGAAAAAAAGCTCTTCCATTAGAACGCTGGGAAAAAAAACCATTTCGGTAAACGCCGTGAAAAAAAATCGTTAATTAGAAAGCTGTGAAAAAAAAATTCGTTCTGTCTATCATTAAATTCCCTGTTTATTCTATGGTCTATAACTGATTAATTAAATCATTCTCAGGTATTTTCATGCATTTAAGCATGAATTTAATTAAATTTCAGGGTACCTAGAGGGTCTTTTACTCGCTAAGCACGTTTTTGAGTACTATTTCGGTGTACGGTGACACGCTTATGCCTAGAAGATAACTTTCTCGCGAATTTGAGTGTAACAGGGGGTTTTACGACCCGCTGAGTACGTTGTTGAGAACTATTTCGATGTACGGCGATACGCTAATACGCAGGAGACATTTTCATCGCAAATGATAGTTTGTAGAGCGGTTTCAACTGAACCTGGGAGTTCTTCTACCCACTAAGCATGTTTTTGAGGACTGTTTGATCAGAGGTGTGCCTGAATCGCCCGCAAAACTAACATGATTCAAATATGAAATTTAGTGTATCATGATTAAAATTTTCTGAATTATAATTCAATCTTCATTCATATAAATTGGATTCGTTAATGAAACATCATTTAAATCGGATAAGTTAGTTTTATGGTTAAGTCAATCAAATTCACTTAAATCATGTGGATTTCCCCGATTTATTGGCTCACCTCTGGTTTTAGTGGATAGCGAAACGCTCATGCCCAGATGATAGCTTCTTCGTGAATTCGAGTGTTTTTCAACTGGCTAAGCACGTTTTTGATGACTGTTTTGGTGGATAGCGAAACAATCATGCCCAGAGGATAACTTCCTCTAGAATTTATGTGTACCGAGTGTGTTTTTCAACCGGCTAAGCACGTTTTTGAGGACTATATCGGTTTCACGACGGGTTGATACGCAGGAGCCCATTTCGTCGCAAACCATAGTTTGTAGCGCGAATTTGAATTTACCTGGGGGTTTTTGAACCGTTGAGCATGTTTTTGAGGACTGTTATGGTATACAGCGACACGCTTATTCCCAGAAAATAACTTCCTCGTGTATGTAAGTGTACCTGAGAGGTTTTTGAGAACTATTTCGATGCGTCTCGACACGCTGATGCCGTTGAGACGATTTCGTTGCAAATCATAGTTTGAAGAGCGATTTTGACTGTACCTGTGTTTTTTTATCCTTTAAGCACGTATTTGAGTGCACGCAAATCATAACTTCTGTAGCGTAAATTTGAGTGTACTTGGGATGTTTTTTTATCCTCTGAACACATTTGGAGGACTACTTCACTGTACAATAGGAAACGATTTCGACGCAAATCATAGTTTGTCTCACAAATAGAACCTGGTGGCTCTTTTGACACGCTGATGACCAAAAGACCATCACCAACTGCCCGGATAGAAGGATTCCCAAAAAATTTCGTTCTCAAGGAACGTTTCCTTCCTTGCCTAGTGCCTGGCACCTTAAATCGCAGGATGCACGGTGAGTTGACTTGTTGTGCGAGCCGGCGTGTCGTTTCTCTGGTCCGTTCCCTCCAAACCGCAGGAATTATACGCAGGTGAACTTAAATTCGCAAGGAAGTTATCGCCTGGGCATCAGCTTGCCGCCGTACACTAGTACACAAAAACGTCCTCAGCGGGGCGAAAAAAAAGGTACATTCAAATTCGCACGGAAGTTATTGTCTGGGCATAAGCTTGTTACCGTTCACCGGAAGAGTACTAAAAAACATGCTCAGTGGGTAGAAAAACCCTGAAGGTATCCTGAGGTTTAATTAAATTAATGTTCAAATGCATGGAAATACCTCAGAAGGTTTAATTAATTAGTTATAGATTGCAGAATTCATAGGGAATTCCATGATAGACAGGAATAAGGTTTTTTTTCACGGCGTTTATCAAAATGTTTTTTTTTCACAGCGTTTATCAAAATGGTTTTTTTTTTTCACAGCGTTTATCAAAATAGTTTTTTTTACAGCGTTCTAATGATTGATTTTGCTTGCTCCCAGAGGAAGCTTTGTGATAGTAATTTTTTGAGTTGTTCTCTTCAAAAACATGTTATTATTGTTTCGGAGGTGTTAGGAATCAAAATACATCATTTTTGAAAAATGTCTGTATGGATGTATGTTTTAGATGCATCCTGAGGACGGCTATCTCGATAGCTGCAACATCATTCATTGGGCACTAAAAGAAAAAAGATATTCCAAAATTTGGATTGTGGTTGATCCGCGCGACAACGTAAAGCTGGAAGAATTTGTCCATCGAGTTATAAGCAACCAAAGAAGACTAGATTCAAGAGATAGAGACGAATGGCGAGATGGGTGTCCTCTACCGATTCAACACAAAAGATTGTTACTGACACCTGGCCTATTGACAACTACCTCGGTTAGGTTTCAAACACTGGGGCAGAAGTCGGGAGACCTTGTGTATGTTGGCCCGAATGTGTTCCACCAAGTTATAAATTTAAATGTAAACCTGGCAGAGGCAGTAAATATCGGCAGTTCTCTTTGGAATGTGGCGGCCGATAGATTTCGCCCATGCCACTGTAAAGCGGAAGAGGATAGGGCAGTTAACAGCATACCGCAAAATTCGGCGGTATACGAAACCATCCAAAGCCACTGCCGGCCTTTCTATGACTGCCAAATCCAAGATTGTCCAAGTACGTTTGCTACAACAAAACAAAGACAAGCCCACATTGCGCGTCACAAAATGGCCGAGAAAAAAAAATCAGACATTACAGTATCTGGCCGTCAGGCGAGGTATTGCTGCTCGACCTGCTCGGCTAATTTCACAAATAAGAATGGGTTAAGCCAGCATATTAGTCGCGTACACAATAAAGTTGGCCAAAAAAAAAATGTACAATTTGCAAATACGAAGGGCATGCCTCGAATTATGTTCGACATATGCGAACGCATGAAAGAAAAAAATAATAATAAACTTTTCGCTTTTTTTTATAATTTGCAATGTTATACTATAATTTAATATGTTTAATATATTTTTGTAATTTTTGTAAAATGAAGTGCAATTGCAATTACAACAGTATAATCTATCATTCGTGTTATGTAGAAATAAATTTCTCAGTGTAATTTTATATATTGGGCGCGATCAGAAATGTTAGTGGTACCTATGTTTGTTGTGTAGCCTGCGTTTAAATTATTTATTTATAATCGCTGAATTCGATCGATGTGCACTTCTAACATGTATAATAATATACAAACAGCGTGTGTGACCGAGAGTGCGCCTCATTTTTCGTCCGTGTCACCCCATTATATTAGATATTTGATCATGATGCATCTGCACTCGCGTTGGTGCACTCTGTGATATATATACCGATAATGATACAGAATAGCGTGTAAATACCGACAAAACAAATTGTAAATTATTATTTATAGAGTGAATAATGGAAAAATTATAAGATATAATTATGTATCCAACGTATTTTTTCTTCGTGTAACACGGTAACCGTCGTATATAGTATGTATAGGTCTATACTGGTCTACCCTATCGTTGTTGAACATTGTTTTCTTTTCTCCATCTTTATTAAATCTGACAGGTATATTATATATAGTGCATATTTTTTGGTACAAATAAAAAATATCGCTTTTTTCAGCAGTGTTCGTGTCTAAAGATCGCGTCAAGTGTATATCTCGTTTAAGTATCGCTAATAATGTTAAGTCCGTCGATGTCTGATATATTTATTTAATCGGTGTCGCCCAGTATTATTATTATTATTTTTTTATCAGTAGAAATGCTACGCGTAAGAGCAGAAAGGGCAACTTGTTATGTTAATGTTCTATTTTATAGATATTAAATAAAACTGTTTTAATAAAAAAAAAACTTTTACTGTGTTTCATTTTGTTGTTGTGTTAGTCAAGATAAATAGTTCACTGTGATACGTGCGTAACACAATTATTCAAGTTACTGTGACATGGCCTATCAAAACTGATATGTTAATTTTTTCTTTTGAACCAGCATCAGAATCGGTTAATTGGATAGTCGATTATTGTCCTCATAGAAAAGGGGCTTATCAGGTTTTTTATATGCCATTTCTTAATTGCGACTATAATCTCGTGTTCCAATGATCAATGATTTTTGTGTAACAATTAAAACATAAAACTTAATTTTATTTATAATTTGCTTATCTAAAAATACTTTATAAGGAGCTGTTATAAGTTCATTTATTAATATACAAGTAAAAAGAATATAGAGGTAAAAAATAGAAAAAAAAAATTAAGGACGCTGAACACAATTCAACTTTATTAATATTTATTTTCAATCATACAATCATAATAATATATTATATGCACATATAGTACTTAAATGTTAGTCGCATCGTATGTTACAGGTATTACGAAATACTATTTTTTTTTCTCTGTCTAATGGAGCGGTTGGAAGGATAAAAAAATTCGAGTTTGAACGGCGGCGTGCAAAAAATAAAACAAAGAGGACACAGTGCCGCCCTCGCATGCTTCTTTGATCGCGCGCGCTGAACAGAACTATTGAAGCAGATTTTAATAGTTCTGTTAAATGCTAGAGGCTTTGTCTGGCTTCACTTATCGATTTTCAGCTTCGGCTGTAGATTTTGTTCTCATATAACCTTATAGATGCTCTTGACGATATGATCAGCTTCACTTGTTGCTTTTCAGCTTCATCTGTATATTTTTAATACGTATGTAACCTTGAATTATCAAATGGAAACTCCGTCAAGGTTACGTACGTTACTTCACTGAGAAATCTATTAATCTGTACTATTTATTATTATTTATTTATTTATATTTATTTATTATTTTCTCTAACTAAACAGCGTCAAAATTCTGTTAAAAAATAGAGAAAAGTTAGTAATGCAAGCAGATAAGCTTTTGGAACGGATATGCTTGAAGAACTTGTAAGCTTAGGATTCAGCGTTAACGTTTTGGATTTGTAACTAGTTATGCGTAAGGTCTATCGGTTAAGGTGCTTGAGGTTTAGCATATACGTTTTTTATTTATAACTCGTTACGCATGGAGTAGGTGCGTTTAGGGCCTCGGGGTTTAGCGTTTACGTTTTTTATTTGTAACTGATCATTATGCGTGGGGTAGGTGAATTTAGGGATTGAAATTTTATCATTTACCATTCAGATTTGCAACGCGTTATGCACGGGGTAGGTGGATTTAGGGACTTAAATTGTATCACTTAAGCTTGCAATATTAACCAGCGCATGCTCAGGATGGGTTAGCAAGGAATAGCGCCGGAAAGTGCAAGCATTCGCCCTGCGTTTTCTCTTTTCGTGGTTACATTTCGGCTTTCTGATGCCTTGCAACTGTCTTCATCTTCTTCGGTGTTGGCGGTCGCTAAGAGTTCAGCAAGTCAGCGATTTTGGCCTTCGTAAAGTTCTCAATATTTATCTGCAAGCAGCGTAGTGAGCCGCGCAAAGCGAGAATTGTATCCAAGCCCGGTAAGGTGACGGAGCTTCCTCTGAGGGTTGCCCAGCCAGCTCATCCAGCTCCACAAGCCAGAAAACTTTATTTCCTACTCCCCGGAAATCACAATGTTGAATATTCGCTCCGTGCATAGTATATGTCGTCTTACTTTTAGAAATAGCGCAGCGTGACGGCCAATCTGCACAATTTGCAGGGACACAACACATATGGCTCTTATGGGCATGTAACGAAAATAATTTCTTACAAGTTTCTGGAAAATCCATGGGATCTCAAAAATTTTTTCTTTCATTGTTATTTTGTTTTCATTTATTATAAAAAGTTATAAGAATTTTCTTCAATTTATTAGCTGAACAGATTTTATTCTAATTGTGTACCCATAAGAGTCCCGTGCATTTTGTCCCTGCAAATCGCGGCTATTGCCCGTAAGGCTGCGCTATTTTTGTGTATAGAATCTGTCACGCACGGAGCGAATACCCGTAGGGTGTCAACTTTTATTTTGAATCAGTGTTTTCGATTTTTAAAAGGCATGAAGCACGCGTGCGAAGCTCGTGTTCGGGAGTGCGATCCCTCGAAAGATATAGATTTCATTTTGAATCAGTGTTTTCGCTTGATAAAACAAAATCACGCGTACAAAGGTGGTCTTTGAAAGCGCAACCCTAGCACCATTCATTTTTAGTTTTGTAGCAGTCTCAGCTATATAAAAAATATCACGCGTGCGAAGCTCGTCTTCAAAAACGCGACTCCACGCACGATTCATATTGGATTTTAGAGCAGTGCCTCAGCTATAAAAGAAAAATCACGCGTGCAAAGCTCGTCTTCGAGAATCACTCTGAGAGTATTTCGTGACAATCGAGAATCACTCCAAGAATGTTTCTTGTCGGTCGAGGATCACTCTGAGAGTATTTCGTCGCGCAGTACGAAGAAAAGGCAACTTGGAAGTTACAGGCGAAGAAAAGCCAAAAACGCGTCTAAGGCGAAGAAAAGCCAACAAACGGCTGTGTCGCAAAAAAAAACCAGTTTGCGCGCTCCAATACAAAGAAATGCCAGTTTCACTTGTCTGAGAAGAAAAAAAGTCAGTTTGCGCCAATCCTGGACCAAGAATCCCAATTGCCGACATTTCATTCAATTCTGTTAGTGAAAATACTTTTATACATACGCGAATTGATAAATAATGTTGTATCAGGCTTCCAAATTTTAATTATCATCATAAAATGACTCCTAATACTATTAATAAGCGGTACTAGGATTCTGGAATCAATGTACTAACAGTTGTAGGTTTATTGCGCTTTCGGATATACCCGAAAAATAAGGGACGGCTCCGAGCTGCAGACGCGCGACGCGCAGCCTTCAAAGCGTTTGACGCAGTAGGGACACACGCCGGGGCTATTACGCTCTTATGAGAGTTGCACAGCGTAAGTATAAGTGTACCTATATCTAGCACAATAAATGTACAATTGCGCGTACACTATCATGAACGATTATTAATTCACGATTATTGCAGTAATTTTGACAAATGTTCAGCTAAAAAAAATGGAATTATTATTGCACTCAATCGGGATTCTTATAGAACCGCTTATTAATATAGTATTAATGTAATAATTGTATTATGATAATTAAAATTTAGAATCATATAATACAACATTATTTATAAAAACGCGAACGTATAAAACTATTTGCGCTAACAGAATTGAATTTTTTTCTCGTGCGAAATGTCGGCAGTTGAGATTTTACGTCCAGGGACGGCACAAACTGGCTTTTTTCGGCTGGGACAAGTGAAACTGGCTTTTCCTCGCCTGTAACTTCAAAATTGGATTTTCTTCGTACCGCGCGACGATTTCCCGACGGTCGAGGATCACTGCGAGAGTATTTCGCGACGATCGAGAATCACTCCGAGTGTATATATTTCTCGACGGTCAAGAATCACTAAAAGTGTACTACTAGACAGTCGAAAATCGCTCAGCCATAAACACTCCAAGTGTATTTCTCAACAGTCGAGAATCACTACAAGAGTATTTCTCGGGGGTCAATAACATCCCCGAGAGTATTCCTCGACGATCGAAAAACCCCCCGAGAGTATTTCTCGACGGTTGAGAATCACTCTTAGAGAATTTATCGACGGTTGAGAATCACTCTAAGAGTATTTCGCGACAATCGGAATCACTCTGTGAGTATTTCTCAAAGTTCGAGAATCACACCAAAAGAATCACTCCGAGACTATTGCTCGACAATCGAGGATAACTCTGAGATTGATTCTCGACGATCGAAAATCCCTCTGGGAGTATTTACCGACGATCAAAACACACTATGAGATTATCTCTAAACGATCGAGAATCACTCCGAGAGTATTTCTCAACGGTCGAGATTGACTCCAAGCGAATTTCTAGACGGTCAAGAATTACTCCGAGAATATTTCTTGGCGGACGAGGATCACTCCGAGAGTATTTCTCGCAGTTCAAGAATCACTCCGAGAGTATTTCTCGACGATCGGGAATTACTCCAAGAGTATTTGGCGACGATCAAGAACCACTCCGAGATTATTGCTCGATAATCGAGAATAGCTTTGAGATTGATTCTCGACGATCGAAAAACCCTCTGGGAGTATTTACTCTCGAGAATCACTCAAACCGTATTTCTCGACTGGCAACAATCACTCCTAGAGTATTTCTCGACGGTGAAGAATCACTCCGAGAGTATTACTCGACGGTCGGGAAACACTCCGAGAGTATTTCTCGACGGTTGAGATTGACTCCAAGCGAATTTCTCGACGGTCGAGAATTACTCCGAGAGAATTTCTTGGCGGACGAGGATCACTCGAAGAGTATTACCCGGGCAGGAAACACTCCAAGAATATTTGGCGACGATCAAGAACCACTCTGAGATTATTGTTCGACAATCGAGAATAGCTCTGAGATGGATTCTCGGCGAACAAAAAACACTCTGAGAGTATTCATTGAAAATGAGAGATATAGAATATTCGATTAAAATGTGTAAATCAAACAACAATGATTTCTCGTTGAGCTAAGTATGCATGCATGTATATCCTGATATTAAAGATGGAGTGGTTGTGTAAATAATAAGACTACTTGTTGTATAAAAGGTACTGAGCTATACTAGCTGTTTAATAAGTCGTATGTCACATTCTACTGAAAAGAGAGGGCGAGATCATACGGATAGAATCTGTTGACTACTGTGCGTCCGCGATCCAAGTGAGAGACAATATTGACTATTCATCTAGACGTCTGTTTATCTTCATTACATAACATTGACTACGCGATTCAGAATAGTATTATTATATTATTATTTATAATGCTGAGCCTTCCCTTCCGTATCTCGTCGCGCGTCAAGGAGGCACACACATCCCTAATGGTCGCCTTACATTCGTCGGGGTTATGTTCGACTCCCCTTACAGAACTGTAACGAAAACTAGCATAAGTCACGACTTTTCGTCGAATACTAGTACAATTCGCGAGTTTGCGACGAAAACTACCATCATTCACGAGCTTGCGGCGAATACTAGTACAATTCGCAGGATCGCAACGAAAAGTAACGTGATTCACAAGCTTGCCGTGAAAACTAGCACCATTCGCGAGTTCACGACGAAAAGTAACGCGATTCACAATCTTGCCGCGAAAATTAGCACTTCGCGTCACCGTGTTAATTTACATAAGAGGCAGTGAAATGTGATAGTCTTCGTCGCAATCAAGCGGATCGCGCTAGTCTCCGACGCGAATCAACGAGATGTACTAGTCTTCGTCGCAAACGCTGAAATGGACTAGTGTTGAAACTGAATCGTGATAGTTATACGTAAGGAGCGTCGATTTGGAGTCTGCAATGAAAAATAACAACTGTTCATAAATAAAATTTAATGTAGATAAAAAATAAATTTTAATGTTTTCACTTACCTGTTTATGAACCAGGTACTTAACTCTCCCCCACAGATAGAAATCTAAGATGGAATGATCTGTCGATCTTGTTGACCACCTTCTGTGGGGGGATCTTAGTATATTCCAACGATCACCGTACATCTCATTCATGATATTTTTTTTTCATGAGACGTATGGGTGCATAAGTTAGCATTTTGTTCCATAGATTTTTTAGTTGGAATTATATTGCACGCAATTTTGAATTTGAATTTCGTAGAGTTGTCGCGCGAGTTATGATTATATGAATAGGAGGCATCGATATATTATGTCTAATTTAACTTTTTTTCTTTTTACTATAATTAATAGTTGTATTTATTATAAAATTATATTTGAAAATACTAAAATATTGGTAATTTTTAAATAAAATATAGGATGCGTTTCATGTGAACTGCCCCAGCGCGCGCGCGAGCATAAATCCTGCTGTTTCCAGCTCATGTTTAAGTTACTGAAATGTACTTGAAAATATTTTATGATAAGCATATCCAATGTATTTTTTCTCAACTTTCCCATGGTGTAGGCAGTTTTCCTGAAATTTTCCATTTTCACCTTCAAAAAGTACAAAACGTGTTATATCTCGAAAACGATATTTTTAATATTTTTGTTGACCCTCTAGATCGAAAGCTGAGCATTTTTTACGTAGGGAAGAATATTTTCCAAAGAGTGCCCAAGATGTTTTCTGCGAGATATAGAACGCGAAAGAGTAGACGCACCGCCTTTCCTGCGCGCGGTACTACGCGGAACAGCGCGCGAACTGCGCCCGCCTCGTTGCCTATATAATAACCTTTTATAATCTTTAATTCTTTACCTATTATATTATAATATTATATTATAATATTACTCCATGCATTATTCAGAATTCAGAATAATAGGTAAAGAATTAAAGATTATAAAAGGTTATTATATAGGCAACGAGGCGGGGGCAGTTCGCGCGCTGTTCCGCGTAGTACCGCGCGCAGGAAAGGCGGTGCGTCTACTCTTTCGCGTTCTATATCTCGCAGAAAACATCTTGGGCACTCTTTGGAAAATATCCTTTCCTACGTAAAAAATGCTCATCTTTCGATCTAGAGGGTCAACAAAAATATTAAAAATATCGTTTTCGAGATATAACACGTTTTGTACTTTTTGAAGGTGAAAATGGAAAATTTCAGGAAAACTGCCTACACCATTGGAAAGCTGAGGAAAAATACATTGGATATGCTTATCATAAAATTTTTTCAAGTACATTTCAGTAACTTAAACATGAGCTGGAAACAGCACGATTTGGCGCTCGCGCGCCGCGCTGGGGCAGTTGACGTGAAACGCCTCATAGATACTTCTACTAAATAGTATTTTACTATAATTTATAGTAATTATCACTATGGACTACTTTTTTCAGTGTTAGTCTTCATAAAGCGACCAAAAACGTGCTAAAGTCTTCGTAGGGAACCTCGATGTAATGAAGTTATTTGTAAATCTGCGCAATATCTTATACTCTAAGGTTCTCTACTGCTTTTTAAAAAACTCTTCAACAGTAATGTTCGAACAACATTCAAAGTTTTTGTTTTTATATACATTCTATTGCTGACTTTAAGTCATACCCATACGCATAACCACTAAAGTTATTGAGGTTTCATAGTTATTCTCCATGAAATAATTAGAAAAAATGACAGGAAAAACAGTTACGTTTAGAATAGTGGATAACCCAAAAAAATACAATCAGCTAGTTCACATTTTAGCCAAATTGATGCGTAAAGTGATTTTCACCGCATTTGACTTTTCTCACTCGATTTGCTCGTGCGAAAAACGTCTCCTGCGGTAAATAATCACATTCCACACCTGTATCATAATGTACTATTTCAAAACTATCGTTTGTTAAAAGTAATGTACATTTAATTTAGGATATGTAAAACTGGAGTTGAAGATATATTTTGTATGGAGCGTCAGCGAAAGGAAATGATCATTAGATGCCATCTCTATGATGTAGTAAAAAATATAAAAAGATCAGACAAAAATTTTACTAAGAACTACATTGAGTCCATCATGAAAGACGCTTGGGGTTGCCAGAACAATTGGCCAAAGAATGGCCTTTCTTTGGCAAAAAGTTATTTAAAAAACCATTACGAGGCCATCAAAAATGCAAAGATTCTGGATGTTCCGACAATATGCGATGGCTTCACAATAATAAATGTAAATACCATAATAGTATATTTCGATACTAGTGCATGAACGTGATTTTATCCTCGTGTGGACGTTTTCGCCCGAGCGAAGCGAAGGTGCAAAGATCACACGGCGAGGTTAAAATAACAGTCTCACTCGCATATCAAACCGTATTTTTGATACAACGTGTACAAAGCTTGATTTAGGGCATGCTTTTTATTCGAGCGTGTGCGAAATCGAGCTGT
Organism: Torymus aiolomorphi; assembly: GCA_036365515.1. Classification (NCBI taxonomy): domain Eukaryota; kingdom Metazoa; phylum Arthropoda; class Insecta; order Hymenoptera; family Torymidae; genus Torymus; species Torymus aiolomorphi. The sequence goes on along the minus strand of CM070875.1, from coordinate 100,235,137 downwards.
GCGCACGGAGTGTTAAAAATAATATTTTATTTTCACGATTCATTTTAACTTTTTGTAACAAATTTATCCTTATTTCGTACTATTAGCACTAATATATTTTGTGGTTTATTAATTACCTAATCTTCTTAATTTTAGAGTGAACTGATAAACATGAAAGACGTTAATCAAGCCCAAATCAAGTTCGCTGACCGATCTACCCCAAGCCAAATTACTTTTATACTTAAATGGTTAGCAATAAGTACTGATGAAATACAGGAAATATTTTCTAGAAAGATCTTTGTGGAGGCCAAGAAAATTCCAGTAGTTGATAATATTTCAGAAGCGTTTGCAGATGATGACATTGATATAAAATTAATTCAAAATTATTTGACAACTGAGGCTTTCAAAAAATTAGAAATAACTAAAATTGAAAAAAAGTTAAAAAATGTGTTTCACTGCGGTAATTGCAATAGGCGGGTAGAAAGTGATTGCGTGCGATGTGATTCATGCTTGATATGGTTTCACTTCAAATCCGCGTTCGAAACCCTTCAATCTGAATTATACAAGGCGGCAGTCATTGATGGAAATGATTGGTTTTGTATAGACTGCCATAAAAACGATCAATAAATATTATGAGATAATGCCTTTAATATTCACCGATTAGTTATTATAGAGATTATAGATTAGTTATTAAGAATGATTATAAATAATGAAGTGTATTTATTTGTATTTACAAATAAATAGAGAATCGCTGAATACTTAACTCACCTCTACGAGGTGCGACCTTATTCCGTTTAGTCGTCGATTGACAAAGATAAAAAATTGCTTGTAATAATCAATCGCCAGCGTCGGAAGCGCGCCCGTTTACCTACATCGACGCACTAAATTAAACGGTGCGCTTTAGCGCTCGCTACGCGCTATTCGGTATATGCCCAAACCCACTGTGCAGCTTTCCGCGGGAGGCGAGGGGCTTGAGGATTTAAGGATAAGGCCTGAAACACTACGCGACCGCGGTTACGATATCGAGAGAGAGAGAGAGAGAGAGAAAGAGAGGTCAGACGACAAGCGTGTCGTCCGCCAGCGCAAAAAAAATGATTTATTAATAATATAAATATTAATATATAATATTAATATATTAAATATAATATATTAATATATATATATATATATATATATATATATATATATATATATATATATATATATATATATATATATATATATATATATATATATATATATATATTAATATAATATATATTATATAATTTATATATTAAATATTAATAATATAATATTAATAAATATAGCATTTTGTTGTAAAAAAGTAATAAAGTAATTTATTACAAAATAAATTACTTTATTACTTTTTTAGAACAAAATGCTAACTTATGCATCTATACATGTCATGTGATATTCTTTTTTTTTCGTGACATGTATGTGCAAATAGGTTAAAGTAACGAGTGCTACGCAAGCCTCGTACTATTGTTTGCGACTGCACAACATATCTGAACCGGAAAAACGAAACTGAACCGAAATGGCTAGTTTGCGTAAGTACTATTTTCTTATTTATTGTTTAACCCTTTCCGGCACAGCGGGTCTCCCAGAACCCACCTTTTCTTACACACTTTTTCGCTCTTTTAAAATAATTTAAATAAAATTTTTAATAAAATTTTGTAATCTTGATATGTTATAGAATCATAATTTATGTAATAATTATTTATCATTTTTGTTAATTTGTTTATACAAATAAACAAATACAGAAAAATCAGCCTTATTTCGAAAAAATGTATGCCGGAAAGGTTTAAGATATGGACATTATAATAATCAGCATACTATTTTCTCATAGTAAATATCGAAGAAAACTCCCTCTTCCATTTTAATACTTCAGAGAAGAATTTGATTGTTGTGTTTCTCATTGAAAGTCTGAGAGATCATCACGAGATGGTGAAAAACTACAGCGTGGATGAGTGGGAAAAGCGGTCGCTTTTCATCGATTTGAAAGGAGAAATTAATGACAAGGGTGCGGCTGTTGGATTGAATTACGTAACAAGTAAGATAATCACTATACAAATTCAAACCGAATTGCATTATTATTATTATTATTATTATTATTATTAATCGTTATTATTATTTTAGCTGGGCAACTCGAATGTTTATGGGCGCATTTGAAAAGAATGTATTTCCATCTGCTCAATGAAAATCGAAATCTCGATACAGCCGAAAGACGTTTCGTCAATATGATGGCGAGAATTCCATCATGCCTCAAAAAATTATAGAATTCTGTTGTTATTATTACCTCTTAAAAATTAAATAAAAATAATAGTTCTGATTTTTAAAGAGTGTTTTGGTACCATTAAAAATATTACTTATGTCAACTGCTATTTACTATCAACTGATAAGAATTTTTCATCGGTCTTACAGTCTTACAAATTAAATTATAATAATTAATATGTATGGCAGTCAGATTGCCCTTGTTTATAATCACCCCCGTAGAATCTCAAATAAAAACTTAATTAAAACCTAGAAAAACTTTGTTAGCAAAGGACGATCTGACTGCCCACCACCACCACCACCACCTTGTCCGACGTTTCGAGCCCGCTCCGACTCCTCCTCAGGGACTGAAATGAAAACCCGCGATAGACCTCCTTATATACCCGTTCCTCTCCCTCACCCCCACCACCATCCATCCTCCCCTCTCCAACTTTCATTCTCCCTTAAATTAATAAAGAATGATAAATGTTATCTAATTTACTTGACTCTATCATTAAATTTACATTATTCCGATTTCGTAGAATGTGAATACTTTCAAGGCTTTCCCTCTTATATTTATTCTTAATCCCCTGTTCCAAAATATCCACACTCCCAAAATCGAAAGAATGCAAACTATTTAAACAATGTTCTTTCAAACCCGATGTACAACTTGAGCTGCGTAAACTATATTGATGTTCATATATTCTCTTTTTCAAATATCTACCTGAGTATCTAATAAGTTTTCAAATATCTAATAAGTCCCTGAGGAGGAGTCGGAGCGGGCTCGAAACGTCGGACAAGGTGGTGGTGGTGGTGGTGGGCAGTCAGATCGTCCTTTGCTAACAAAGTTTTTCTAGATTTTAATTAAGTTTTTATTTCAGATTCTACGGGGGTGATTATAAACAAGGGCAATCTGACTGCCATACATATTAATTATTATAATTTAATTTGTAAGACTGTAAGACCGATGAAAAATTCTTATCAGTTGATAGTGTTTTGGTACTACTTATTACTTATTACTTATTACTTTATTGAGATCACCTTTTATACGTTAGGGATGTAACCGAATATTTCGAAATTTTAGTTCATTTTTGCATTAAAAAGTGGCATTAATTATGCAGGTAAATAAGATTCTAAAAATTGTAAGTCAGCACTACTGATAAGACTTTTACAGCCACATATTTAAATAAATTTAAAAAAAATTGGTTTGGGAGGTACCCTTACTCATGGTTTTAAAATTCTGAACATTCATCGTGAACGAAAAATAAAATTTTTGAGGTGGATCGAGTTTCGTCGAGCAACATGAGGACGCCTCGAGGAAAGACTCGCATCGGCTTCGGTAGCGAAAGAGAGCTTTGAGAGCTTTGTGATTGTGAAGTATACGTGCGACGGCGAGGTGCCGTGTAGTCGTGAGTATAATGTTACTACGCTCTTCTTTTGCACTCCATCACTGGTTGCAGCGACGCGCGTTCCTCGCGCCATCACCCGGAGCAGCACTTTCACCCCAAAGCAGAGGCTTCGGAGGCTGAGCTTCTCAGTGCGTTGTGAGGATATCCGCGCTTCGATATCCGCGCAGAGAGACGCAGATCAGCGCGAGCGAGGGTGCACCGACTCCTTCTTTTCAGGCAGATCTGAAAATGGTCTTAGCAATACAAAAAGGAGAAAGAAATATAGGCGATAGGTTTCATTACTCTGAGGGTGTCTCAGCGAGGCCGCTCGGCTAGTGAACTCGAGTGCGTACGAATGTTCCGGTGATGGAATGCACGGAACGCATTAGGGGAAGAGAGATTTATTTATTTATTTATTTTTTATTTTACATTTAGGAGAAGAGAGATTGGTTAATATGATGAGAAGAATTCCCGCAGCGTTAGCAAGATTGTAAACATGTTAAATTGTAATCCTGTGAAATTGTAATCCTGTTAAATGTATAATAAATGTTTACATATTTACTTATTTATTTATTTATTAAACCAGAACAAAATTACATAGAATAAGTCCTCAGGGATAGATAAACTACTTGACCAAAGGCTTGCACATATACGTAAACTACACTTATACACTACTGCTTATATACTAGGTATTAAATATCTAAATTTTATAACAGTTAGACATTTCATATTTATTAATAGAATTTACAAAACTTAACGAAACGTTAACTAAACAATATATTTGTTAATTATCTATATTTTTTAGTTTATTTTTTAATACATGTTTCTTATTAGCACCTTTGCAATAGAGCTTTTTTAGTTCATTAGGTAAGCAATTGAAGGTTTTCATTGCTACCCTAAAACTGTCACTATCACTAACAGCCTTATGTACTTTTGGCTATTTGATACCTATGGATTAAGGATGCTATACAGGCGCGCGAAGATAAACGTGAGGGTGACAGTAAACGCGGGGGCGTTGGAGAACGCATGTGGGCACACGAGCGCGTAGGGATGCTATACGGGCGCGCGAAGATCTACACTAGGGCGCGAGGAGAACGCGGGGGCGTTTGAAAACACAAGCGGGCACATGAGAGTGCACGGACGTTATACGGGCGCGTGACGATACACGTGAGGGCGCGAGGTAAACGCGGGGGCGTTAGAGAACGAAAGCGGGCACACGAGAGGGCAGGGACGCTATACGGGCGCGCGAAGATCTATACAAGGATGCGAGGTGAACGCGGGGGCGTTGGAGAACACACGCGGGCACACGAGAGGGCAGGAACGCTATACGGGCGCGCGAATATCTATACAAGGACGCGAGGTGAACGCGGGGGCGTTGGAGAACGCGGGGGCGTTGGAGAACGCACGCGGGCACATGAGAGTGTACGGACGCTATACGGACACGCGAAATTATACAGGGGGGCGCTAAATTATGCTTTCTCAACAAGTTTTTAAAAACTCACACGTGGACGGCGTGCTCTTCGTTTTCTTGCGCAGGAGTGTTGCAGCTGATGAGGAACACCCGCACTCTATCATGTGCCTCGAGTGTATTGTTATCGACATACTGTAGTTGCTTTCTACAGCCATTACTGGCCATATCTAAAGGCTACATTTTTCATTAAAACTTTATTGATTTAATAAAAATTATGAAGCAGAAATATATTCGATAGATTGCCAAATACTTATAAAAGAAGTTCCGACATGAAAATCGACAGGCGTTCTGTCCATTGGGGGTGAACGATTGGGCGAAAGCGTGCAAAATACACGAAATACTTGAAATTGACCTTTCAAAAATTCTGTCATGCGTTTACAAATGTAATAAAAGTTATAGACCGGAAATATGCTGGAGAGGTCGCCTAATACTCATAACAGAATTCCGGTATAAAATAGACAGGGAACCTTTTCATTATCTAGGAAGGACGGGGTAAATATAATGTTGTATATTTAAATTATGCACTATTAATCCTCTGGATTATACTGAATAGTTGAATAAAAATCATTAAGAAACCTTTTCTTTATAATAAATCGAAATTATTTTTTAAACGAGCTTTTATAGGGTTTCCCTGTTTAATAATGCTGAAACTTTGAAGTCAAATATTTTTATTTTTTAATACTTCTTTGAATGTAGGGCTTACAAACATCTACTAAAGGTACAAAATCAAACTTTCTTTGCAAAGTTCAGAAAAATTAGAAGGAAATCGTTTTCTAGGTGCACGGCCTTGATGTATTTAATGTTTTAGAAAAATCCTATTAAAGCGTTAGCACGCTTATCTGCTTTCCGATTAATCCGAGTAAGTTATATATATATATCATTGAATTGACATCGATTTATTTTGTACACAAAACATTCTTTTTACGCTGTTTATCAAGCGAAAATGGTATCATTGTGTCATCATCGAACACAATAATAGGCTACGTTACTATTAGTAAAGTTGATCCGATTTCAGCAACGGAATCGTTAACTTTTGCCTTTTGTTTCGTTAACTCGAATCCATCTATAAGTGAACATAGATAGTGAAAATAGACAGCAGCTTCAGAGGGTGAAACAAAAATCAACGCGCGCGGCACGCGCGCTAAGCAATTTCTCCTAGCCTACAAAATGGCAGAACGAAAAGTAAAGATGTTCGAGATTCTCGTGCAAAGCAATTATAATTACCGCCGAGCTGTGCATAATTACAGGCGTCAATATCCTGGAGAAGAGGCACCTGCCCACACCACTTTTATGAGGTTTGTTTTTTTATAATTATATTTATTTTTCTTTTATATTTGTTCACTTATAAATAGGTGGCTTAATTTATTTATTAAATATTTGAAATTATAAATCCGTACTCCCCACCCCCTGCCCCTCTCTCTCTCTAACTTGGACCATGAGTTCATAGCCTAGATTCAATAAACTCAAATTCAAATTCTTTCTCGCTCTCTCTCTCTCTCTCTCTCTCTCTCTCTCTCTATCTCTCTCTCTCTCTCTCTCTCTCTCTCTATCTCTCTCTCTCTCTCTCTCAAAACAGTTTAGTATTCCTTTAAAAAAGCTTTAATATCTTTTTGTAACACATGACGATTTTCTTCAGTTTTCGACCTAAAATGAGGAAAATCGTCATGTGTTACAAGAAAGATAAAATTACCACATGATTTTTAGGCTCCATCGTACATACAGAGAAACTGGTATGTTGGAGAGACCTAAGCAGCCGAAGCCGCGCCCTGCAATGGATGGTCCCGTGCGGGAGGAAATAATCCACCGCATGGAGGAAAATTCAAGGAGAAGTGTCAGGCGTCTCGCTGTAGAAGTTGGTAAGTTAAGTATATCTAAGGATTAAATAAAAACTAATTTGCTTATCTATTTATTAACTAATGAAAAAAAAATTACATGCTTACAAATTTTATAGGTGTAAATAGGGAAACATGCCGGCAAATAGTCAAACAAGAAATGTTTCCGTACAAGCCCCAGCTCAACCAAAAAATTATTAATGTAGATTTTGATACGAGACTGGAATTTGGAAGATGGGTGGCTCAGCAGGAGGAACTGGAGCCTGATTTTGCAAGGAAAATTTTATTTTCTGATGAGGCAACATTTACAGAACGAGGGACTGTTAATAAACAAAATCTACGGCAATGGACTCGTCAAAACGAGCATTTTATTATCACGAGACCACATAAAGGCTGGAAGATCAATGTTTGGACCGGGATCTTAAATGACAGAGTTATAGGCCCGATTTTCTTTGAAGAGAATTTGACAGGTAAATTGAACAAATTTGTAAGTAATTTATGCACTCTTATGTACCATTAAATTTATTATTCTTTATTTCACAGGCAGACTTTACAAGTCCTTTTTAAGAAGATTAATTCCTCGGCTTCTTCGTGATATACCGTTTGATGAGCTGCCAAACGAAATTTATTTTCAGCATGATGGAGCTCCGGCTCATACAGCAAGAGCATGCTTACGATTACTGCAACAACAATACCCTGGAAGAGTAATTGCTCAGGGAGGTGATGTACGTTGGCCGCCACGTTCTCCTGATCTTACTCCCCTCGATTTTTTTCTTTGGGGTCACATAAAAAACCACGTTTATTCAACTCCACCAACGACGGTGGAAAATATGCAAGATCGTATTAATGATGTCATAGCAGCTATAACCCCACCGATGTTACAAAATGTGCGACGATCATTTACTCGCCGCGTTAGAATGTTAATTGAGCAGAATGGGGGGCACGTTGAGCATTTGCTCAAACATCAACGGTAAAATAAATTGTTTCATTAATTATTATAATTTTTTCTAACTAATATTATTTTCTTACAGTTAATACCAGCTCGCATGAAAGATCCCTATCGAAAAGAATGCACAGAAGTGCGTACTGCTGTATGTGCTGCGAGATGTGATGAAAAGATCCCTCGAGTGGCGCTCTCGGGGAATATTTATCGCAATAATTGGATTCCGTTAGCATACCGTTCGCACGTCCTTTCCAACCATCTTCTTCTTATTGTCAATTCGCGCTCGAGTCTGGTTACTTTATAAAAATTAATTCGGCCGTTTAGGATACACGCACATCTATGGTCTCTTCAAGCTCCCTCTGCTTGCGATTTAATATAAGTTTCATTAGTACGTTTGGGGTAAATCTAATTTACTATAATTAGTAGTTGTATTTACTATGAAGTTATTGTTAATTTTTAAATAAAATATAGATATCTATACTAAAGTGTACTTTACTATAGCATATAGTCATTATCACTATAGACCTTTTTTCGATATCGTGAGTTTTATGGAGAAATTTGGTTTTTTAAAAGTGGTCGCACGCTTAAGCGGGCGAGTCGTGCTAAACGAGCATAACCACGCGTTCGAAGCTCATTTTGGATATCGCATTTACACCGTCGCCATTGTGTCCCTGTCTGCCGTGGCGTCTCTAAGCTACCTTTTTTTGATGGTGCTTTTTGTTTACGGGAGCAAATACAGACGCCCAAAGGTCATCTGCATGATAAGATTACGCTACTGCGAGTTTTAAGAAGGTATTTCGGTTTTAAAAAAGGGCGCACGCGTCTGGCGCTGTCCTCCTCACTTCGTTATGGCATCTCTGCAGAGAATCCAGGCGCGCGAAGTTGGTCTTGAGATCTCATTTATGCCATCGTGAGTTTTAAACAGTTATTTCGTTTTTTAAAAGCGGGCGCACGCGTCTGGCGCTGGCTCCATGTCTGCGTCGTGGCATGGCTCATGTACGCTATGGCGAATTTTAAAGAGTTATTGTTTTTAAAGCGGACGCACGTGACTGGCGTCGTGTCCCTGTATGCGTCAAAGCGTCATGGCGTCTCTAAGCAAACTTTTTTTGAGAGTGATTTACTTCTACGGCAGAAAATACAGGCGATCAAAGCTCGTCCTTGTGATAAGATTTTCCCTATCATGAGTTTTGATGAATTATTTCGTTTTTGAAATAAAGGCGCCGTCTTCCTGTCTGCGTGACGGCATCTCTGAAAATACAGGCGCACAAAGCTCATCTTACTCCTATACGCTATAGCGAATTTTAACAAATTATTTCGTTTATTATAAGCTGACGCACGCGCCTGACGTTGTGTCCCTGTCTGCGTCGTAGCATATATCCCTAAGCTACATTTTTTACAGTGATTTCCTGTCACGGGAGAAAATACAGCGGCGTGAAAGTCGTCTGCGGGATAAGATTAACGCTACCGCGAGTTTTAAATAGTTCAAACAGTAAAAACGTTTTTTAAAAGCGGACGCACGCGTCTAGCGTCGGCTCTGTGTCTGCGTCATGATATCTCTAAGCTACCTTTTTGGGCGGCGATTTTCTATCACAGGAAAAAATACAGGCACGCGAAGCTCGCCCTTCTGATAAGGTTTCCTGCTATCGTGAGCATCGAACCGCCATTTGATTTTTTTAAGTGGTCCCACGTTTACGCAGACGAGTCATGGTGCATGAGCATAACCACGCATCCCAAACTCGCTTTCCAGGTCAGATTTATCCCGTAATCATTCTTAAGAAGGGTTTTCGTTTTTTAACAGCAATTGCCCTCGTATCTGACGCCGTCCCCGTATCTGCGCAATGAAAACTCTAAGCTACCTATTTTACAATAAACTTCTTTCGCACGATAAAATACAGGCGCGCGAAGCTCGTCCTCGTGATACGTTTTACGCTATAGTAAGGTTCGAGCCGTTGTTTCGATTTTTAAAAGTGTTCGCACGTTTATGCAGTCGAGACACACTGTAAGAGCATAACCACGCGTTCGAAGCTCGTTTTTGAGATCAGATATGCACCGACGCCATTTTTAAGAAGGATTTTCGTTTTCCAGGACAATCAGACGCTCTTAGGGTCGTCTTCGTGACAACACCATGGAATTTCTTAGGGAAAATTTTGGGAAGTGATATCGTTTCGAGAGAAAATAGAGGCGCGCGAAGCCCGTCTTGAGATCTCATTTACGCTAGCCTAAATTTTTTGGGATAGTTTTTGTTTTTTGAAAACCAGGGCACGCCTCATGGCTAAAAGTTATACTACTTGAACTTTTCGCGTAGCTGTCCTACGTTAATGAGACACACGCCAAATGATACAGCATTAAAAAATTAAATTGTGTTTTTATAGACAATCGTGACCTCTGAAGTTATGTCGACGTAAGAACGTACTTCCCACCGATATGCAAGGCAGTAGATATTCCTCCCGATGGCAACCGCTTGTACTTTTCCTCAAATTTTCCAGATTATACGGGAACGATAAAAATCAAAAAGATATAAAAAAACAAAGTGACTTTTATCGAAACATGTCAGGGAAACTGCTAAATAGAGTTAAGGGGGTTATCGTAATTTGTACATGGGTTCACTATTTAATTGTTACATCATAAATTACTTAAATATAATAATGTAAGTACACACGGATGAGAAAGGCAAACACTTTCTGAACCGAAAAACACTATTGTCATAAGCATCCAAGGTAGCTACAAAAAAATTGGCATCCATGCAGCTACCGCGGAACGCCACCAAACTACCTCTAAAAGACGAAAAAATCGCAAAAAAAAAATCCTATTCCGCCGTTTTTGAGAATCGCGTTAATTTTATTATCGGACTGCAATTTTGAGCATGCAAAGAAGCTACAAAAAATTGGCTACCCCAAAAGTACGGCGGAACGCCCCCAAGCTACCCCTAAAAGACGAAAAAATCGCTAAAAAAAATCCTATTCCTCCGTTTTTGAGATACGTGTTAATTTTATTATCGCTAAAAAAATAAAGTGACTATTACGCAAACATTGTAGGGAAACTGCTAAATAGAGTAAACAGGTTATTCCGTCTCGTATGGTTCATTTTCAAAAACCTGATACTACTTGGACTTTTCGTGCAGCTGTCCTACGTTAACGAGACACACCCCAAACGATTCAGCATTAAAAAAAGAAATTGTGTTTTCATAGACAATCTCAACCTCCGAAGTTACGTCGACGTAAGAATGTACTTTCCACCGATATGCAAAGCAGTAGATATTCCTCCCGATGGCACCGCTTGAACTTTTCCTCAAATTTTCCTGATTAGATGGGAACGATACAAATCAAAAAGATATAAAAAAACCAAGTTGACGTCCGCCACAATTGCGGACTCCGTTTCTTTTCTGTATTTAAAAAAAAAAGGTAGGACTTTTTGAGAATTAGTTCGAGCGCGACTTTTTCCCCGAACTTCTCGACTATCGATCCGCTCCGCGAGCGTCACGACTCGGCAGATGTATTCTTTGGCGCCCCGGTTTTTTCGGAGCACACTCGTCCTCCGCCCTCCGCCGGAGAAGGAGCTCCTAGCCTTGGCCGGCCCTCGCCTCCTCGCCAGCAGCGACTTCGTCGCTATCGGCTCCTGGAGTGCCCTGACCCTCGCCCAATGCGGACGTCCGTCCGCGCAAGGGCAAAAAGGGGGGGACAACTCGAGCCTCGCTCGGTGTCACCGAGACATTCCAGGAATACCCTGGTGAGAGCCTCGCGAGCCCGCGACGCGACGCGACCGCGTAACGCCGACGCCACTATTTTATTATTATTAAGTTATTTAATTTGTTTCGTTAATTTAACACTGCCCTACCGCTATCAAATTTTATATTAAATTTAATTCATTGTTTAAACGCAATAATTTAACCTTTACCTATCCTATATTTAATTCCTTTCATGCTCTCCGCCGACTCTGAGCCTACGTCAAAGTGACTTTTACGCAAACATTGCAGGGAAACTGCTAAATAGAGTAAACAGGTTATTCTGTGTCGTATTGGTCATTTTCAAAAGTGCGATACTTTTTGAACTTTTCGTGCAGCTGTCCTACGTTAATGAGACACACGCTAAACGATTCAGCTTTGTAAAATGAAATGGTGTTTTCATGGACAATCTCGATCTCCGAAGTTATGTCGACGTAAGAATGTACTTTCCACCGATCTGCAAGGCAGTAGATATTCCTCCCGATGGCACCACTCGAACTTTTCCTGGAATCACCCTGAACAGATGATAACGAGAAAAATCAAATAGATATAAAAAAACAAAGTTACTAGTACGCAAATATTGCAGGGAAACTGCTAAATAAAGTAAACCGGTTATTCCGTCTCGTATGGATCGTTTTCAAAAGTCTGATACTTCTCGAACTTTTCATATGGGTGCCCTACGTTAATGAGAGAAACATCGAACGATTCAGCTTTAAAAAATGAAATTGTGATTACATGGACAATCTCGACCGTCGAATTAATGTCGACGTAAGAATGTACTTTCCACACCGAACTGCAAGGCAGTAGATATTCCTCCCGATGGCAACCGCTTGTACTTCTCCTCAAATTTTCCTGATTATATGGGAACGATAAAAATAAAAAATATCTAAAAAAACAAAGTGACTTTTATCGAAACATGTCAGGGAAACTGCTAAATAGAGTTAAGGGGGTTATCGTGATTTTTACATGGGTTCACTATTTAATTGTTATATCATAAATTATTTAAATATAATAATGTAAGTACACACGGATAAGAAAGGTAAACACTTTCTGAACCGAAAAACGCTATTGTCATGAGCATGCAAGGTAGCTACAAAAAATTGGCAACGATGCAGGTACCGCGGAACGCCCCCAAACTACCTCTAAAAGACGAAAAAATCGCAAAAAAAATCCTATTCCGCCGTTTTTGAGAATCGCGTTAATTTTATTATCGGAATGAAATTTTGAGCATGCAAAGAAGCTACAAAAAATTGGCTACCCCAAAAGTACGGCGGAACGCCCCCAAGCTACCCCTAAAAGACGAAAAAATCGTATTCTGCCGTTTTTGAGATTCGCGTTAATTTTATTATCGGAATACAATTTTGAGCATGCAAAGAAGCTACAAAAAATTGGCTACCACACAAGTACGGCGGAGCGCCCCGAAGCTACCCCTAAAAGACGAAAAAATCGCTAAAAAAAATCCTATTCCGCCGTTTTTGAGATTCGCGTTAATTTTATTATGGGAATACAATTTTGAGCATACAAGGTAGTTTCAAAAAAATTGGCTACCCCCAAATTACCCCGGAACGCCCCCAAACTACTCCTAAATACGAAAAGATTGCAAAAAAAATTGTATTCCGCCGTTTTTTTATCTGACTAGCAAAATTCAAACGCGCTGCGTGCGTACGATATTGTTTTTGAGGTTATGAATATATGATTTTTCGTTATAATTTCATTTTAATTAGTTTAAATGATAGGATAATCAGATCATTTTTCAAAGCATGAACAAAATAATCTTTTTATTCTAATATCATTTAATTATTTAGTTTCAAAAGTTGAGAATAAAAATTCAATTTAAAAAATTCAAATGTAGCAGAAGCAGCAAATTTTCGCGGCTATTCCTTAACACGACCAATCAAAATCGTAGTTATAGAGGCTTCACAACATCCGGCCATCGTTTTTTTAAGAGAGCAATACAATTTTGAGCATTCAAAGTAGCTACAAAAAAATTGGCAACGTAGCAGGTACCGCGGAACGCCACCGAACTACCCCTAAAAGACGAAAATATCTCAAAAAAAACGATAAAAAACAAAAAGATATAAAAAACAAAGTTACTTTTATCGAAACATGTCAGGGAAACTGCTAAATAGAGTAAACGTGTTATTCCGTCTCGTATGGTTCCTTTTCAAAAGCCTGATACTACTTGAACTTTTCGTGCAGCTGTCCTACGATAATGAGACATACGCCAAACGATTCAGCATTAAAAAAAGAAATTGTGTTTTCATAGACAATCTCAACCTCCGAAGTTACGTCGACGTAAGAATGTACTTTCCACCGATATGCAAGGCAGTAGATATTCCTCGCGATGGCACCACTCGAACTTTTCCTGGAATCACCCTGAACAGATGAGAACGATAAAAATCAAATAGATATAAAAAAACAAAGTTACTAGTACGCAAATATTGCAGGGAAACTGCTAAATAAAGTAAACCGGTTATTCCGTCTCGTATGGATCGTTTTCAAAAGTCTGATACTTCTCGAACTTTTCATATGGGTGCCCTACGTTAATGAGAGAAACATCGAACGATTTAGCTTTAAAAAATGAAATTGTGTTTACATGTTGTTTATTCTGCATTATCAGTATCTTCGCGCAGTTGCAATCTGATGCAACGTGGTCTTCTTCGTTACAGATCGCGCACCACATCGTTTTTTTGTTAATAGGTCAGTATTTCATCCAGTGCCCGAGTTTATTGCATTTCGTGCATACTGCTGACAAGCAGTCTTTAGTTGAGTGATCCGTGCTTCCGCAATAATCACAATCAAGTTCATATTTCTTTATAACAGGGCATTGAGTAGCTGTATGTCCTATGATTTGACAGTATTGGCAATAATCTTCATTTGTTTGGTTAAGGGGGGCCTGCTTTAGGAGGCTCAAAAAATCGATTTTGTTTTTTATTGCTTTAATCTATTCCTAATATATCTAAGAATATGCACGTAAAGTTTTATAGGCCAATTCGAAATATTTTCAAAAATACAGCACTAAACGCGGTGGACGCGCCGAGCTCTTCCCCTCGGTCTAATAGCTCTGAACTGTACACCTGAAAAGGTTCAACGGTCATTCGACACAATGTTTTGAATTCGCACAAGTGCCGTGTCGAGCACTTTATGGAGCAAGAATAGCTGATTAGCGTATCATTGCTGTAAGTAAATGAAAATTAACATTTTTTCTAAGCGTAAACTTTGAAGCGCGTTTTCTCGAGTTTTCGTTTTTACGATTTTTCTAAACTGGCGGGCGTGATTGAAAGAAAACTAGACGACCAATAAAAACGATTCACATTTTTTCGGTTCTAATATTAAATTTGCTTCCCGTAATTTTTATTTATTATTGTCAAAAATTGTTTATAATCTGTTGAGCCGATTTCCTCAAAATCGATTGTTTGGTCATTATTTTCAAAAGCAATATTAATATTATTTATTAATGACTTAATAACATTTTCGTTGTTTCCCAAAATTTTCTCATAATGTAAACGATTTATATTTTCTGGTAAAATTTTATTTAGCATTTTCTGTTGTAATTCTTTTCCTTCTGCCTCTAATATTGGAATCGTATTTAAAAAATTTGTAACGTCATAGTAAAATGTTATTTCTGATTTTGTATTTACTTCATTTTTATTGATTAACTCGGGTTCATAAGATATTAAACAAGGTGATTTTCCAGCTCCCTCCTCAATTTGAAAATTCTCTGTTTGATCATTTAATTGAAATTCTTGTTGAATATCTTTATGAATTATGGGTTTAAAATTTTTTGTTTCATCCGTATCTTGCAGCATTTTCCTTAGAAATTCCTTTTGTTCTATCGTTATTCTTGGTTAAATTTTGTTATCCATTTTTTGTCCGTTTTCAGTTATTATATTGAGGTTTTGGTTAAGTTTGTGAGCTGGTTTTAGTTTGATTTTATTATTATGTATTTGTAAATAACCCTCATCTAATCGTAATTTTTGTTCAGTAAGAATTTTAATTCCTAAAATTCCGTGGTAAGGTAGGCAAAAATTTTCTGGTTCGACATGAAAATCAATATTTAATCCATTGATGTTCATTTTTATTACTCCTAAAGTCTCAATCGTCTTATCTGTGATACCAGATAAATGAATTTTCCTATTTTCTAAAATTATATTAGAAGGTATCTGATTTTTTTTGATAATATTTAATTGAGCTCCACTATCAACAAGTAAATTACATACTTTACTTGTATATGGGTTCTCTATTTCGATATACTGCAGTGAGTTTTTCAATTTCAGAAAATACATTGCAATTTTGGTCGCCGTTATTCTTTCTTGCATTTTGTCCTCTTCGACATTATTTATTTCGGGTTCGTTAAAATCAATTAAATTTATTTCGTCAACATTTTTACTTTCCGTTTTGTCGGTTGTCTTATTTTCCCTCATGTTTCCAGTGATTTCACTCAAATTCTTTGAAATTAATAAATCGATGTCAGTGTCTTTATCTTTGTTGCAACCGATGCTTACCATATTATTGTCATTAAATGTACTTACTTTAATATTTGCATTATTTTCGAGTGGTTTTTTATTCATCCTTCCAATCCACTCATCTCCAGAAGAATTTGTTAGTTTTCCGAATTTGTCTGTTGATAGCATTTTTTTTTAAACATTCTGCCAATGAATGCGTTGTGCTTTTGCAAATATTGCAAAACTTTTCTATCCTACTTTCTATATTGCTTCCTCCTAGAGGAAGCTTTGTGATAGTAAATTTTTGAGTTGTTGTAAAAACATGTTATAATTGTGTTTCGAGGTGTTAGGAATCAAAATACATGGTTTTTGAAAAATGTCTGTATGGATGTGTGTGTGTGTGTGTGTGTGTGTGTGTTTCTCAAAACTGTTTTTTGATTTTTTTTAATGATAGGATCGATTTATTCGAACCTGATGGATAGCGTCCAAAAGAGAATTAAAATACCTATATTTTCTAAAAAAAAAAAAGTTTCTAGCTATCACGGTTCTTTTGTTATTAACAAAAACGTGTTTTTTTTAGAAGCTTATTACTCCTAAACTTAACGGTCAATTTTTTTGAGAAAAATCATGATAATACAGAATATAAATAGCTATAATTTGTTAAAATTTGAATAAATTCTGTAGGCTAGATTTTGAGTAAAAAATTGAAAAATGAAAAAAATCAGTTTTGTATGTCCAACGATTACAAGAGTAAAATTAACTTAATGGCTTCAAAATTCCTTTTAGAGGTAGATTTTTATAGTTCTCGGTCGAGTTCTTTGGGAAAAATGATTGGTCCATAAATTTCAGAGATATTTAAGGTTAAAAATTTTTTTGACATTTTTTTAAAATCGTAATTTCTCGAGAACGACTCTATGTATCTGAATGGGGTGGGTGGCATTCGAAAGAGAATTAAAATACCTATATTTTCTAAAAAAAATTAATTTTCTATTTATCACGGTTCTTTAGTTATCATCAAAAACAAAAACGTGTTTTTTTTTTAAAACTCATAACTCCAATGATGTTATCATCAGTATATTATAAAAGTATATAGTATTGGCGTCAAAATGTAATATGTTTGAATTTTCAAGATTGAATTCTTGAGTTTAAATATTTAAATCTGATGAATAATTAAAATAGTATAAGAGTAGGTGGCGCTCCGACCGGAGTAGCGTGTAGTGCAGTATGTATTCGGGCGGGTCCAACAAGTTAATAACAAGTTAATAACAAAACAACCGTGATAGCTATTTGTTTTATTATAAAATATAGATATTTTACTTCTATTTCAAATAATAACTTTATTTATCAGCTCAAAATTTATATAAATTTGATATAAATAAATCATAAATAAATAAATAAATTTAAAAATTAACAATTTTTAATATTCATAAATGAATTTAATTATAATTATGCAATAAATTTTTTAAAAAATTATAAATTTTGTTATTAAAAATTAATGAAAGGAATCAACAAATTACGGTTGAGGAAGCTACGGGCCAATGAATTGGCAGCGGTTTTTTTTTATGTAATGCAGTTTCCAATTGCGTGATCTTTTCTCTTACAGTACGCACATGTTGGTGTCATCTTTATTTTCTGTAATTTCCTACAATATAGTATCGTGTGTCCTGGTATTTTGCAAAATTCACAATATTGTTTTTTTCGTTTCGTGTATTTATTTGTTCGTTAAAATTCGTGTTTCTTGGATGATAATTTTGTTGTTGGCTGTTATTGAATCCGTTTGTATTCCTTGAATTGCTTTGTGAGTGGTACGTGTATTTGTTTTCTAAACTTCTATAGTTTGGGCTAATATTCCTGTAATTGGTATTCATTTTTTAACTTGTATTTCGATCTGGGCAATATGCTGCAGTATGTGTGACCGTCTCGTAAATTTGGCAAGTTATTTTATTTCTATACGTCTGCTGTTTACCTTGCATAGTCATAATTCCTGCCGTCTGGCAATCCGAAGCTTCGTGTCCTTCTAACGCACAGATCGTACACCAGATCCTTTTTCTCGTTACTTGGCATTATTTCATTAGATATCCGGGTTTTTGCACCTCTGCTATACTACCGACGGGCAGTTCTTCATCGTGTGGCTCGTGTTACCACAAAATTCGCAAGACTCGGCAACGTTAGCACTTTTTTCACACACATTCGGACTGGACCTCGTTCTTTGCATTTTCAGCAGAGTTCATATCTTATTATAGTTGGGCAAGTTGTAATAGTGTGACCCATTACTTGGCAATATTGACAATGACTTCCTTTTAAGTGATTTAATTTACAAGTATCTATCGAATGTCCCCTTGAGCTGCAAAACTTACAAATTAATGCTATTTTATCTTTTGCGACATTGCAAAGATATGACATGTGATCTCTATTTTTGCAATACACACATGATGTGTTCAGAAAAAATAGTGCTTCATGCTCGGTATCTTTGCAAATTTGGCAATGATATATTCTTGCGGTGTTTGTATTTGGTTTTTCAAAGTTAAATATTATATGATATATAATGTATTTGTGTTATCCTTCCCCAACATACTTCTTTTTTCTGTATTTGCCTCTAGATCTATTGCTTTTTGTATTGCACTTTTTGCGATTTCATGTTCACCTAACGCAAATCGTATTTCACTTTTTAGACCGTCTTTAAAATAATTCAATATGTCTTTTTCTAATTGAGTTTTAAAAATTCTAAGATTTTCTTCTGTGATAACTGGTTCTAATGCTTTTAATTCTTTAATTTTAGTACCAATTCCTGTAATATTGTTAGCATATTCCAATACTGTTTCATTTGGTTCTTGATTTATTCTAATCAATTTTCCATATAGTGTATGTATATCTCCCTTACTCGGATAAATTTTCCGTATGGATGGAATTAAAACGTCAATAGTATTAATATCTGCTTTTTTTAGGGCTTTATATGGTTCTCCTTTTAATTTTATTTTCAAAAGACGTACTAACAAGGAGAGGGTTTCAGCTGCGGGAAACGGATTTTAGCGGGCATTGGAGAGTCGATATCTGGTACCTAAAAATGAAGCCCAGTGCTCACATTTCCATCAAATGGGTTCGTTTTCTTGAGATATGGGCAATTTAATAACAAATATCGTCTATTTCGTTAAAAAATGATGTCTCTTCTATTGAGTGTCAAATTGCAAATATTTAAGATACATACACGAGGAAGAAAAATTATAAAAGTAGACAGTAACAGCTAAAATTTAAGCCCAGATTCATTAAAAAATATTGATCTTCCAGGAAGTTACAAGCAAAGATAGGGCACGAAAATGGTTGAAAATACGATCCATTTAATCGGTTAAAATGAAAACAAATTTTTAACCATTTTCGTACCCTATCTTTGATTGCTTGTAACTTCCTGAAAAATCAATATTTTTCAATGAATCAGGGCTTAAATTTTAACCTTTACTGTCTACTTTCATAATTTTTCTTTCTCGTTTTCGTATCTTAAATACTTGCAATGTGACAGTCAATAGAAGAGGCAGTCATTTGACGGAAATGTGAGCACTGGGCTTAATTTTTAGGTACCGGAAATCGACTCTCCAATGCTCGCTAAAATCCGTTTCCCGCAGCTGAAACCCTCTCCTTGTAAGTTTTGTTCATCTGTTTAGACGATAATGTCTTTTGGCTGTTGAAGCCTTTCTATATATTCTTGAAGTTCCATGTTTTTCCCATCATATTCCGGAACTATTTTTGCGACATCTTTGAGTGGTAGTTTAAGCTGTTGGTTTGCCATTTCTGTTTCGAAATTTATTAAATTTCGTTTATTTGAATTCTTACATCTTCGTTATTATTTACGTTATTATCTCTAGCTAAAATTAGGCTTTGTTTATTATAATTATAAGTAATCCGCCTATGTCTGTGTAATCATGTTCCTTGTCGTCCTCTAAATATACTGAGTTGTTAAAAAGTGTATAGCCTTGAACTGGTGCGTTCGGCGTATAAAAAGTATTTGGTGATATACTATCCTGTTTTATTTCAGGAATTAAAAGATTATTTATATTTTTTGAACGTATATCTTGTTCCTGTGTGGGTTTTGTAATATTCTGCTTTTTGTTTAAATTAACTGAAGCTCGTGAATCTGTTTCTTCTAGTTCGTTAAGATCTGTTTTTGAAGTTGATGGAATTGAAACTATTTCCGTATTTTCCCCTGTTTTTGAGTGCAATGGTACGTTAGCATAAGTATGTGATGGAAATCGGTTCAACTGTTTATTTTGAGGTGATCTTACAACACTTGGTTTCCTCTCGAAACCGTTTGTTTGGTTATTTCGATGCGTTTGTTTGCTTATGTCGATTCATTATATTAAAGCAACTACTATGTCTAGTATTTTTCAAAGGATAGAATGAAATGTCCCATTTTCTTGGAAGACATAAGAAAGCCTACTATAAATCAAGGGGAACGCGATTCAACCAATTGGATGATCTTGTTCACCTAGTGAAAAACCGTTATCCTAATTTACTTTTGACACCGTCTACAAGTATACGTAACGACTGTTAAAAGTTTGCTTTAGAATTGGTGAGTGGCACTGATGATGAATTTAGCGATATCGTAGTGGATATAGCAACTGTGAATGATGTTGACGATATTGAAATTGACATAGACCAAGATTTTTTACTCGAGAACGTATCCAAGAATTTAATAATGAAATGAGTACATCGTTTTTAGGCTCTCCGTCACCACTTAAAAGAAAAAATCTGATACATGAAAAATCTGTTGAAAATCACGTAAAACAGAAGAAAACAACTAATTTTCTACATTTTCAAGTATGGTCGATGCTAAATTAAAGACACTTTATGACGTTTCTGTTGAATCAACCAAAACTCTATTTCACTGTACGGAATGAGTACAAAATATTGGTTTATAAGACGGTGTCGTTTTTCTAATTGCCTAATACTGCCGTTACGCTTGTCTAGCCGTAGGTGCAATCGCCAGCCGTCGTAGTCCACCCGATACTGGCTGACGCCTATCAGTATTTCTACCTCAGGGCCGTTTGGCAATTTCATCCTTCGGTGCTGAGCCAGATGATGGAGCGGGCGTTCGGATTTTCGTTCCGTTACCATTTCGATGGGTACAGGCCGCAGTTGCCGCAGTACCAATTGCTCTTTCCGCCAAAATTGGAAGACATCCTTCTCGGACGTGGTGAATACCAGGAATACCAGGCCATAATGTAGCGGGCCATCCACCAACAGAGGGTCTTCGTTGAGATCGCCCCACCAACATCACCAGAGTTGTTAACCACCAGAGGATCCGACAGACTCTTTGATTATTTAAGGAAGGCCCTGAACCTCTGACGACTACGAGAGGGCGCAACTAGAGACGATCGTGAACATGGCACTGAACACGAAGGACAAAGAAGCCACGTTTCGGAGCCTCTCCCTCCACCTCTGTGACGTTCTTCTCAGCACTCTATCTAGCAACAATACTCCAAGGCCACATCTACCAGCGCCACCTACCAGAAGGAAGGCCAGGAGACGATAGTACGCCAGAGACACTGGAAGAATAGAGCTCGCTGCATATCTAGCATCCTGGGGCTTTATTGAGGTAAAGGATGACGGTCACAAAACCGCCGAAGTAACCATTTTCCTTCCAATAATTTCAACTTTATTCATCGCCTTTTCAAATATTGTTTATCTTCTTAAAGCCTCCGTGCGTTATAGCACGAAAAAAATCGGAATGATTCGAAGGGAAATAATTAGTTGTATGGTTCTGTGACTGTCAACGCGTACCTCGATAAAGCCCCTGGAAGGCATATCCACAGCGCTCAGCAGCAATCCCGAGACATCATGGAGGCCTACTAGACCAACGTCTTTACCAAGCCGGCAAAAAAGCCGCGATCAAACCGCAATGTGTTCGGCTGCCCCCTATCATCAAGGATGTCTGGCAGCCAATCACACCTGAGAACATCCAAGGAAGCTAGGCATTCCTGGCCGTGTCACCTGTCCCTAACGGCCTACCGATTCAGAGCCATACCACCGGGCGTTCATAGAATAATATGCAACCTTATCCTCTGCTGCGAAAAGCTACCTGAACATCTCGCACTCCCAAGAACAGTGCCAATCCCATCGAAACCCGGAGCTATACCGCCTGGAAATTTTCGACTAATGCCCGTTCCCACCCATACTCACCAGACTTGTACACAAAGTCCTAGTACTTTAACGGGCGCCGATATAAGCTATGAGAATCACGTATACTGCGTTGCGAGATTCGAATCTCACGCGCTTGCACGTATCGTGATCGACAGAGCGCCACGCGGAACAAGACAGAAGCAGATGGAGAAGAAGACGAAGCTGCCGCGCCGCTGTGAAAGTGAGCGCGCGGCCATGTTGATTCTCGCCGTGACACGCGAAAGTAGTCGCCGTCACCGTGACGTGTAGAAATAGGTCGTGTGAGTGTTCCGTGCCACCACCGTTACAACTGGGGCCCCTAACGTGTTGGAAAGCATAGGTTAGGGAATAATTCGATTATGTAAACAGGTCGAGACTCGCGTTGCGAACACTTAATTATCGAGACGGATAATTAATTACTATAAAAGTGTACAGTGTGTGCAAGGGTGACCAACTGGTGGTCTATAACCTTGCTTGGAGGGAATAACCCGGCCTGCACGTACTTAGCGAGGACATTGCTTGTGAAGGCCGAGCATTGTTGAAGTACTTAGTGTGTCGACGATCCAACGCCTAGAACGTTCGCGAGCTGATGTCATCAAGCCTTATAAGGCGATATACGGCTCGCGCAGGTGCGCAGCCAATGAGCGCTCTCCACGCGGTCCTCTCTCACCGATCCTCCTTCGACAAAGACTCGCCGACGGCACTTCGCAGCGCCGGCCGACTCGTCAGTTCACGCGCGGCGGCCAGAGAGAGAGAAAAGCAACACCTGTACGCCAAGAAGCACGACGGCACTTGAATAAAACAATTTCATTTCTCTACACGAAAACTTATTCATTTGTGAACCTCTCCAGTCCACGATCACATCATACAACAACAAAAATCACTTGGTCCTTCGAGCCGGATCGTGGGAGCATCAACAACAACGCCACGAGAATGCAGCTAAAGAAGAAACTTCGCTCTAGCCTTACGTCTACTTTCGAGTGACGTAACACTAGTCTTCTTCTTCCAGGTACGCATCAAAAGTGTTCGTGGTCGTGAGTGCCGTTAAAGTCGCATGTGCCCGCATGCTGACTTCACGCGTACGTTGCTGTCTCTCTCTCTCTCGTTTGTTACGCTGTCGCGCGCACTCGGAAGCCACCTTCTAAGGCTTCCAAAGGGAAATAGCACATCAATTGCTATTCTCCCCATTTCTGAAAGCGCCTTGGAGTGTGTACCTAACGACTCCAAGACATTGCCAAGAGCGTGCGCTGTAAAGCCAGCTCTAGAGTCACCGCGTTCGTACGGTGACCGGCTAATATCAAGACAGGGACAACCAGCGTGCATTGTACACGCACGGGGTCCACAGCATTTCTACTCACGGACAGCCAGCGTGCATTGTACACGCACGGGGTCCACATCACTCAAGCCACGTAGTACCCGCGTGGCGCCTGCGCGCACGGGGTCCACGCCAGTCAAGACACGGAGTACCCCCGTGCAGCTTACGCAACGGGGTCTACAACAGGCAAAACAAGGAGTACCCGCGTGGAACCTACACGCAACGGGGCTCACACCAATCAATCCACGGACTACCCGCGTGCAGCGTACACGCAACGGGGTCTACAACAGCCAAGCCAAGGAGTACCCACGTGTCAGCGCTACGGGGTCCACGCAAGTCGAAGCAAGGACTACCCACATGGAATGCGAGCTACGGGGTCTACACCAGTCCGTCCACGGACTACTCCAGGAAGCAAAGGATACATTAGGCCAATAAATGAACACACGTATCGTTCCAATTTAGTTGTGGTGAACCTTGGTCTTTCTTGTTGAACTTGGCTTTTCTTTGTTTGAACTTCGGTTAATTTTATTTGAACTTGGTTTAAATTTATTTGAACTCTAATTAAAGTTATTTGAACTTGCTCAACTTGGCCTTTCTTTGTTTGAACTTGGGTTAATCGTATTTGAACCTGGGAGTTACATCTCTTTTCAGTTTGAACTTGGGTGCAATAACTTATCATTGCAAAATACTTATAAAATTTGGACCTTGCAGTCTCTACGCTGTCTTCTGCCACGCCTCAACGTCAACTTCTACTCCTGATCTACAACTGGACCCATTCCTGCTTCAACTGTTGAGAACGCTGCAGCGGTTGCTGAACACAACGCCTGCAGTAACTTTACTTCAAGCCCTTCTCAACGACGCTGCCGATCATCAGCTAATTCATCGTGGGAACAGTAGCAGACGCAGTCAACGTGGCATCTTCAAGCGCATCACAACTTACACTGTAGCATAAGTATTATAACCTAGGTTAAGAATTCTCTTCACTAGTCATTGTTCTACTCTCGAGTGAGCAAGGGCAGTTAACTCATCACCAAAGTTCAAATAGTCAAAGTTTACTAGTCAAATTACTTGATCTCAAAATGGAGGCGTTTCATGCTAAGCAGATGGCACTCCAAGCTAAAATGACAAACTCCTTTAAAAATTTCAAATCTAAGGGTAAAGATAATATGACGAAAGGTTATGCAAAATCATGTCTAACCGGACTTGAAACTAATTTTACGTCGTTTCGGGTAAATCACGAGAAACTTATGCTCGTTGAGGATATTGATCAAGATCATGCCTATTTTACAACTAATCTCTTTGATCTGGTTGAGGATAGTTTTTACCTCCGCAGAGGAGACTTTCTTGATTACTTAGAAACTTTTGAAACTAGAGATGCTGCTCAAGGATCTTCTAATTCGACTGCTGAGCCAGTGCCTGCAAGCACTGCTCGATCTACGAACGTTTCGTTTCAATCGTTGCCGAAAGTAGATTTACCAAAGTTTTCGGGGAAATTCTCGGATTGGGAAAATTTTAGAGACGTTTTTCGTTCGGTCATACATCGGCGTGAAGACTTAACGCCTGTTCTCAAATTGCATTATCTTCGCACTCACCTTACGGGTGAAGCACTTGAGAAAATTAAATCTCTTCCCATTGCTGGTGATAATTATGAACATGCATGGACAACTTTAACCGAGTATTACGAAAATCAACGTCGCATTGTTAGTTCTCACATTTCGGAAATCTTCTCAGTCAAACCCATGAAGTCAGACAATTCGTCAGAAATTAAACGAATATACAGAGAACTTTTTAACCCTATAGCTAGTCTAACTTCCCTTAATAGAGAGGCATCTTTAGGAAGTGACCTAATGGTACATTTTTCGATTAAACAACTCGACTTAAATACACGGAAAGAATGGGAAAGGCACCTAGGTGATAGTGTCGATCCACCCACATTGGAACAACTTCAAGCTTTTCTTCGAAGTCAAACCCTCACTCTAGAAGCCATCGAAGCTGGTACTAGATCGTCCTCAACAAATAATTCAAAAACTCAGTCATCTAATTCAAAACCTCGTAAATCAGAGCAAGATAATGCTCAGTCGGTTTATTCTCATCAGACTTCTCCGACGAATCCCTCAAAAAAGAAATGTTCTTTTTGCAATCAATCTCATTTCACAAATAGATGTGAACGATTTATCAATAAAACGGTTCCTGAACGAAAGGAATTAATTAAATCTTCAAACCTTTGTTTCAATTGTCTAGGGAAGCACAACGTTAAAAATTGTACTTCCACGTACCGATGCTTTGTTTGTAAAGCCAAGCATCACACCATGGTGCACTCTGACAACTATCAAGCAATCAGTTCGTTGCAGACTGATCAGATTGACTCAGCGACCAGCACCCCTAGCCCAAACTGTGGCAATTTCGTCATCACAAAAGTTGATGACAAACCTGCTTCTCAAGCTTTCATCACAAAAGTTGATGATAATCCTGCTTCTCAAGCAGTCTCCCTCAATAGTGGAGAAAGTACTAATTGTACAGGAGTAATCTTAGCTACCGCTAGGGTTAACGCCCTTGGTCCTAACGGAACCAAAATTCAACTCCGTGCGCTGATTGACCCCGGATCTCAAATCTCACTTGTTACACAAGCTATATGTAACTTGCTATCTCTAAATTGTAGAACCAGTCACACGCACATCCAAGGTATAGGTGAAAAGACAGCAGCTGTTTCTTCTAAAGTTGCTCGTCTTACTATACAACCGCATTTCGATTCAACTTTCTCCTTGGAAGTTGATGGCATTGTTTTGCCAAAACTCTCATCGTATAAGCCTCCCGTCGTAGGGGGTAATACAAATTTCGAATACTTAAGAGGGCTGCAACTAGCTGACCCCAAGTATCTCGAACCTTCACGTATCGATATTCTACTCGGTGCAAGCGCTTATGCGCAAATCATTGAAAATCAAATAGTTAAGTGCCAAAGTCTTCAGCCGATAGCACTTAGTTCCAAACTTGGATGGCTCTTGACAGGTAATCTCTCTTCTTCAACGCCAGAAATAGGGCTAGACTCAATATCTCTTCATTGTTCGAACAACTGCGAGCATGAAGCCAAACTATTGGAGCTCGTACAAGATTTTTGGAGGGCGGAGGAAATACCTGTCGACAAAAAATCTTACTCGCCTGACGAACAAGCATGCGAGGAATTTTATCAAAAAACAGCTCGTCAAGATGAAACAGGGCAATATATAGTAAGCCTACCCTGGAAAAGTCGAGACTAGTTGAGATCTGCGCATCTCGAGAGCTCTCATTCTGCTGCATTACGCGCACTCAATCGTCTCGAAGCAAACTTCGCCAAGGACGAAACACTCAAAATAGCTTATAGTGATTTCATGAAAGAGTACATTGACCTTGGTCATATCTCACTCTCCACAAAATTTGATCCATCTTCTAACAAGTCTCAAGCCTTCTTACCACATCACGGTGTGTGGAAAGAAACCAGTACGACAACCAAGTTACGTACAGTTTTTAATGGCTCGAGTAAGTCTAAATCAGGTGTTTCGGTCAATGATCTTCTTCACATTGGACCTAATCTTCTTCAAAGTCCCGTCGCTTTGATCTGTGCCTGGCGCAGGTATAAGATCGCTCTATCAGCTGACGTGGAGAAAATGTTCAGGCAGATCGGTGTCGAACAATGTGATCAACCCTTTCAGTCGATTTTATGGCGTTTTGACAAGAGTGAACCCATTCAAACCTATCGATTGACCACAGTGACGTATGGTTTGGCCTATTCGCCATTTATAGCCATACGAACTCTTCCGAGATTAGCAGAAGACTATGGTAAAACTTTTCCGATCGCAGCTGAAGCTGTTCACACAGAAATGTATTCTGATAATGTGCTTTCAGGTGCACATTCATTGGACGAGGCTTGGAAAAAACAAGATGACTTAATTCAACTCTTTAAACAAGGTCATCTCAATCTTCGAAAATGGACATCAAATAATACTGAAGTTCTCTCTTATCTACCCTCGAACATGTTAGCTGCAGATTCCATTACATTATTTGCCTCAGATATATCTGTACCAATTTTAGGTATAGGCTGGCATCCTAATACTGATTGCTTTAGCTTTCACATCATAGAAGAGCCAATCGAATTGCCCTTCTCGAAACGCTCTGTTCTTTCAAGAATAGCTCGTCTTTTTGATCCTATGGGGTGGTTGGCCCCCATAGTCATTACCGCTAAAATCATCATGCAATCCTTATGGCTACTTAAAGTTGGCTGGGATGAGGAACTTCCTATCGATATCTCAAATCGGTGGCAGACTTGGTTGCAAGATCTTCATTCTATTAGTCAGATTAAAATCCCTCGCTGGAGTGGATACACGCCACAATGCGAACTTCTTGAAATCCACGGATTCGCAGACGCATCTAAGTTTGCATATGGTGCTGTAGTCTATCTGCGCTTAATACAGACACAAGAAGCGATCGTCACCCTTCAAGTGGCTAAGACGCGAGTAGCTCTGCTTAAAACACTAAGCATACCTCGTTTAGAACTTAGCGCTGCGTTGCTACTTGCTCGTCTGGTGAAAACTTTTGTCGAATCATTTCCTATTAAGGTTGAGAGTATTCATCTATGGTCAGACTCAGCAGACGTACTATTTTGGCTGAAAGACCACCCGTCAAGATGGGGTGTATTTGTAGCTAACAGGTGTTCGGAAATTCACACTCTATTACCTGACGCATGTTGGCATCATGTGCGTTCTGCTGATAACCCCGCCGATGTCATATCTCGAGAAATTGAGCCTTCAAAACTAGCTTCGCATCGCTTATGGTGGCAAGGCCCCGCCTGGCTCTCTGATAACCATGATCCTTGGTCGAGATCCCATGATGAACTCAATTTTAGCGTAAATAATCTCAATCTTCAACCTCGTCATACTCTAGTCGTAAATAAGGGCACATCAAATTCTGTCGAGAGTACTCCAGAAGTTTGGAGTCTTATTAGTGAGTACTCTTCATTAGATAAATTATTACGAATAGCGTCTTACTGCTTTCGATTCATTAATCGAGTCAGCTCGAAAATAGAGCGTACGACATCGTCTAATTTAGGCGTTAGTACTCCTTCTGTCTTTCAATCCCTACTACGCCATCACACTCCGACTTCTGAGGAGATTAGTGCTAGTGAGATTGGAAACACCAAACTTTGTTTGATCCACCTAATTCAAACTGCTTACTTTAAGGCTGAACTTCAATAATTAGTTAGGCAAGGTAAACTTTCGACTAAAAGCCCTTTGTTATCGCTAAACCCCTTGATTCAAGATCATTTACTCAGGGTGGGCGGTCGTCTTTCTCACTCACTTCTCGGAGAAGATGCTATCCCCTTATCCTTCCAGCTGATTGCCACTTTACAACTTTATTAATAAGAGATGCTCATCAGCGCACTCTTCATGGTGGTGTTCAATTAACCCTTGCAACACTCAGACGTCAGTACTGGATAGTGAAAGGTCGATCCGCAGTCAAGAAAGTCATCAGAACTTGCCTAGCATGCCCACGCCATGCCGCCCGTGTGCCAACTCAACTAATGGGTGAGTTGCCAAAGGCTCGAGTACGCCCTTCCCCGCCTTACGAGGGCTCTGGTGTCGATTACGCCGGCCCCATTCAGCTTCGTCTCACTAAGACTAGGGGAAAGGGAACCATGAAAGGTTATATTGCGATTTTTGTCTGCATGGCTACACGAGCTGTACACATCGAGGCAGTTGAGGACTACACTAGTGAAGCGTTCATCGCTGCTTTCCACCGATTCACCGCTCGTAGAGGTCATTGCAAAAACCTATACTCTGACCAAGGTACGAACTTCGTAGGTGCAGATGCTCTGTTAAAACAGATGGTTAGCTCTTCTGCTTCTTACTCAACTCAAATTGTAAATTCTCTTGCCAAGGAAGGCACGTCT
The DNA here is from genome assembly GCA_036365515.1 of Torymus aiolomorphi. NCBI lineage: Eukaryota > Metazoa > Arthropoda > Insecta > Hymenoptera > Torymidae > Torymus > Torymus aiolomorphi. The sequence continues at coordinate 100,205,720 of CM070875.1, read as the reverse complement.
TGGATTTTCAACCCTCCAAGTGCACCCCATTTTGGAGGTATTTGGGAAGCAGCAGTTAAGTCAGCGAAACATCATCTGCGTCGAGTCATTGGAGAGCAAGTTCTCACCTTTTCTGAACTCGCCACACTCATGTGGCGGGTCGAGGCCTGCCTCAACTCGAGACCTTTAACTGCTCTCACCGACGATCCAACTGACCTTGATTTCCTATCACCTTCACATTTTCTTATACAACGCTCATCATTTTTAGTTCCAGAAGAAGATGTCAAGGAAGTCAACACCACACCTGGAAAGGGTTGGCTCCTAATTAGCCAGTTGGCTCAACACTTCTGGCAACGATGGTCGACGGAATATCTGACCTCGTTGCAGGTCCGTCAAAAGTGGAAGCAACAGCAACCTCCAGTAGCTGTAGGTGATCTCGCGCTCATACGTAACGAGCTACGCCTCCAGCCAAGTGGCCTCTGGCTCGTGTCACCGCAGTCCATCCAGGAAGCGATGGCCTCACCCGCGTGGTCGACCTTCGCACGGCCGCCACAACTCCTCGACGTCCCATCGCCAAAGTCATTCGTCTCCTACCCAAGGAATAAGGACCGTTCGCCATTCTGGCGAAGGTGGGCGGAATGTCGACGATCCAACGCCTAGAACGTTCGCGAGCTGATGTCATCAAGCCTTATAAGGCGATATACGGCTCGCGCAGGTGCGCAGCCAATGAGCGCTCTCCACGCGGTCCTCTCTCACCGCCCCTCCTTCGAGAAAGACTCGCCGACGGCACTTCGCAGCGCCGGCCGGCTCGTCAGTTCACGCGCGACGGCCAGAGAGAGAGAAAAGCAACACCTGTACGCCAAGAAGCACGACGGCACTTGAATAAAACCATTTCATTTCTCTACACGAAAACTTATTCATTTGTGAACCTCTCCAGTCCACGATCCCATCATACAACAACAAAAAACATAGTGAGGGGAACAAAGAGATTAATTAACAATTATTTATTTATTATTCATTACACTATTTATTAACTTTTTTTTATCAATAATAGGTTCTTAGCATTCGATCTCCTTGCTGGACAACTCACGTGCACGCCGGGGCGTAAAGTAGCAGATTACGCACCCAATACGCATTTTAAGGGATATTAGCGGAAATTTCCGCATTTTTGGGGAAATACGCGTGAGCGCGGACGCGGGGGACGGCCTAGAGGTCGTACGCAGTAATTTTGAGGCCGCGCATGCGCAGAAACCGGAAAAAAGTGGAAAATCACTATCGCGGAATCGTTAGCGCATCTCACTGGAAGGTGCGCGCATCACTAATTTCCAGTTTGCGCATGCGCAAAGGGTCGAAAAATTAGATTTTTGTTTTTGGTCGCGGAATCGTTTGGGCGTGCGCTAGTGAAACTATTACACCTAGTGATTTTAGTGACGCGCATGCGCAGCGTGCGGAAAACGCAAATTTCGAGTTTTCGACACGGAATCGTTTGCTCGCGTGCCGAATAGATTTGCGCAAGAAGTAGAGGTTAAAAAAGTCAATTAGTTTATTGGCAATTAGCAATTAAAGACATATAACCCCGCGAAAACGCTTACGCATCCGCGAAATCGCGACTGCACCGATTTTAGCGTTTGCGCATGCGCTAAATCGTTTGCGCAATAACCATAAAGCGACATAACCTCCAAGCAAGCAGGTTAAAAAGCGAATTATCTGGGTCTAGCCATTAGAGACCGAACCACCAGTTGAGAAAATTCGTGTTTTCCTTAGTCGGTGGTAATCCAGTAGGTACCTTGTGAAGGATACCACAGGCGGTGCAAAAGCACTTTGAAGTTCCGCGTTATTGAACGGAAAATCCCCTTGCGCACACAAAAAAATTCGCGAGCGACTGTGATGGCGTATTACATCCAGGAAGCCGTGGAGGATTGGGCAGATTCTCTCACACATAATGAGATTGACAACTGCCTGGCGCAACTTGAAATAAGGCGCTATGGCACAGTCTTCAGAAACAAGGACAGACTGACTAAGTGGGTGTTGGGAATGTATTGCCCAAATGACTTTGACGAGACAGAGGAGCCGGGAGACGCGAACGCCCGGCGGAAATCACTGAGGTCAAGTCTTTTGGGCAAACTCCTAGTAGAAGACGACGGAACCTTCGTAGAAACCTCCAGATGGGACGTACACCCATTGGAGGCAGTACTGAAGAGCGAGCCGATATCGAAACTACTGAGGGAGACGACGCACAGAAGGCGCCGCGAGCCCAACACCTACAGCCCCATGAGCCCACGACGCACAACCAGAACGCCATATACGAGGCGGTCACCGAAGTGAATCAAGAGGACGCAAATGAAGAGGAGAACGCGCAACGACGGCCTTCGCGACGACACGCAGAACACGGGGGCAGATGAACCACTGCCACATCGAGAAGACATGATGCGTCTCCAGGCAAGTGACGGGACAGAGTTCCAGGTGCCAAAGGACATCAGCCTGCTATTGGTGGAGCTGATAACGAAAGTAAGGTCGATGGAGGATGGGCTAGCAGCAGACCACCAGCGTCAAGCCCCGTACACCATCCAGATAGCAGGGCTGTTAACAAAGGTAAAGTCACTGAAGGATAGACTAGACCCCCAGCGACAAACAGCGTCCAGCACCCAGATAGCGGACACAAGGCCAGGACTGAACGTGCGATTCGAAGACACGTTTACGATCCCAGAGCAGAATAAAGCATGGGATCGTAAGCAGCCTTCGCCACCGCCAGCTCACCCTAGAGACCAGACTGATTTACGGGACGTAAACGCAGTCTGGGAGGGAGGTGACCGCCGAAATCCGGCGAGAAGTTCGAGCTGGCACAACTACTCCGAGCCAGGCACTTCGGCCAATTTCTCGAGGTCGGGGTTATACTACTCGAGAGATATCAGCCAAATAGTGCGGAAGTGGCACGTAAGCTTCTCTGGAGAGAAGAGCCAGAGTATAGACCGATTCTTGGCGAGGCTCGAGGATTGCAGAGTCCTGGCTAACCTTACAGAGGAAGAGCTGCTGTCGTCGCTATCGGAAACCTTCACCGGTATGGCCGCCACATGGTTTAGAAACGAGAAGGAGAAGTGGACCACCTGGCAGGAATTTGTGACGCCTGCGCGATGCTGGTACAGCACGAGCCGAAGGTACAAGCAGCGGCTAGTGGCAGAAGCCAATAGTCGCATGCAAGGGGCGGAAGAGGCCGTGAGGGATTATATCACGTGCCTCGTCGTGATAATGAGGAAGATATTGCCCGCCCCCAGCCTCGAACATCAGCTGGAGCAGCACCATCGCAACCTCAAGCCGCGGTTGCAGTCTATGGTTCGGAGATCGGACTTTCGAACCAGCGAGGAGCTGCTCGACTTGACGGTAGATGCTGAGCAAACCTTGGAGTATTCCAAGGCCTATCTACGCCGCCACCGCCAGGAGCGACTTTGCTGCCAGAAATGGCGTACAAACCTCCCTCTCCGTGCGATACGCCACACAAGAAGAAGGGGATCAAGAAGAACAAGGTGCCAGCGGTGGAAGAGGAGAGGGGCCCCAAGCAGGAGAGTCTAGAGGACATGCTTCGGAGGATCCTGAAGCAGAGCCTCGCGGACATGGGGAAACCCAGAATGGAGAGCTCCGGGCGAACGTCCCCATCGAGGCATGCACCTGGTGGCCCGCGTACAGGGCGTGGCCATCACCGCCTGGGCGAACGGGAGCACAGAGGCACCCAGCGCCAACTCCGGCCGGCAAGGACACGAGTTTGGGAGGGGACTCCGCGCCGCCTGCCAAACCCGGGGATCGACCCTCTGGGGAGCCGAGGCCGCCGCTGAGTTGTTACTCATGCGGCAAGATCGGCTACGTGGCAAGGTATTGCTCTAATTGTTCGGGAAACGGGAAGGGGGCTATTAGAGGAAATCGCCCCCGCCCCGAGTCTCCGGGGAGCTCGAGCAGTGGTAGTAGACCCACTCGAGCCAACCCCGGTGGTACTCCAAGTGCCGAGTCCAAACAAGACTACAGTGTGCGAGGACACTGCGGCCGCGTGCGACCTTCGCCCGGCGTCCGAGGAGTCAGAGGCTCACCCGCCTCCCGACCGAGGAGAAGCTTCCGTCGGCCAACCAACCAACGCAGGGACGCGCTGGTGGGTTTGAATCGAGGTGGGTGAGTTCAACCTCCGAGCGTTGCTGGATCCGGGAGCATCCACTACGGTGATGGGCGCCGTCGGGCTCCTACTGGCCACAGCCCTCGGGAGAGATTTCGTAGCGTCCGAGAAACAAGGCATGAGGCTTACGCATGGTAGCCGCAGCCCCTTGTTAGGCCACGTATTTCTTCCACTCACCGTGGGGGGCTTCCTGGCGAAATTAGAGTCGTCATTACGCCCCAGCTCGATGCAGACTGATACTTAGGGGTCAACTTTGTACGTGCATTCAGGGCTGTACTTGACCCGGATGCGGATAGGCTCTTCTGTAAGGACTCAGAAGCCTATGTCGAGCTGAAAGTAGCCAGCTTGACGGCCGATCCCAGCGCAGTGTCTGCTATCGGGCTCGAGGACGCTACGGACCTTCAGCGGGCGGAGCTGAAGGAAACGGTAGACACCATCCTGAGCAAGCTTCCGCCAGACTTAACGTAGGACACTCGACCAATCAAGCAGAAGCATTATCCAGTCTCGGATAACGTGCAAGAAGAGATGCACCGCCAAGTAAAGGAGATGCTCGAAAAAGGCGTGATCGAGCCCTCTCGAAGCGGTTGGTTGAGCCCCATCGTGATGACCCGGAAGAGTGACGGAACACGGCAGTTCTGTGGAGACCTGCGCAAGGTGAACGCAGTCACGGAACCAGACGCCTACCCCCTACCGAATATGCAAGACATTCTGCGGAAATTAAGGTAGGCGAAGTTCATCTCCACGCTCGACCTTAAGAGTGCTTACCACCAGATACCTTTGGCGGCGGAAGCGCGGCCTATAACAGCCTTTATGGTCCCGGGATTGGGGCTATACCAATTCCGTATGGGCTTACGACGTGCCCGCCACCTTCCAGCGGCTCATAGACCAGGTGCTCGGACCCGAGCTAGAGCCGTACGTCTATTCCTACCTCGACAACATTATAATTGTCGCCGAGACATTCGAGCAGCATGAGGAGTGCCTCCGAATGGTGCTAGAACGACTAGTAGCCGCTGGATTGACGCTTCATGCAGATAAGTGCGTTTTCTGCAAGCCAGAGATAGCATACCTGGACTTTTTGGTTAACCGGGACGGCACGAGGCCCAACCCGGCAAAGATCGAACCAATCAGAAATTACCCGGTGCCCAAGAACCTGAAGGCACTGCGGAGGTTCCTAGGCACCACCTCGTTGTATCGAAAGTTCATACCGAACTACGCCACCATCGCCGAGCCACTCACGAATCTGACTAAGAAAAACCAGAAGTATGAGTTGCTCGAGGAGCAGCAGCACGCTTTCTAACAGCTGAAAGAGATGGTGATGACCGCTCCGCTGCTGCACCGACCCCATCCTGAGGGGATATACATCGTGCAGACGGATGCGAGTGACGTGGGCCTAGGCGCAGTGCTACTCCAAGAGTTAGAGGGGCAGGAGAGAGTGATCGAGTTCGCGAGCCGTGTGCTAACATCGGCGGAGTGTAACTATAGCGTTACCGAGCGAGAGTGCCTCGCAGTAGTATGGGCCATCCAAAAGTTTCGCCCATACATCAAGTGTTACAAGTTTAAGGTAGTGACCGACCACAGCAGCTTGCGATGGCTCTGCCAGTTGAAAAATCCAACGAGCACGTTGACTCGTTGGACATTGGAGCTGCAAGGCCACAAGTTCACCGTTGAATACCGCAAAGGCGCCTTGAACCACGTGGCAGCCGCCCTCTCTCGTATCTATGAGGACGGGCTAGAAGTGACTGCGGTGTCGTGGTTCACCGACACCGTGGACACCTGGTATCAGGAGTGGTGCACCAAGGTCAAAGAGCAGCACAATGACTACCCTACCTACCAACTCGTAGCAGGCAGTCTCTATCGGTACCGCCCCAACTCAGAGATAGACTCAACCCTCGGCGACGATGACGATGCCTGGAAACTGGTGGTGCCAGAAGAGCATCATCACGAGGTGTTGCAGGAATGCCACGACGACGGCACCACTGGACATCTCGGCAGAGAGAAGACATTCGCCAGAGTCGCGCTGTGCTACTACTGACCGCGCTACTATGCGAAAACGCAGGAGTAAGTTCGAAATTGTGAAACATGCCAGCGCTTCAAGGTGGAACAAAGGGCTCCAGCCGGCCTCATCGGCCGCCGAGTAATCGACAAACCCTGGCAGGTCGTGGCTGGAGACATCATCGGACCGTTGCCTCGAAGTTCCAAAGGTTGCGAGTACATCCTGGTGTTTCAAGACCTTTCAACCCGGTGGGTAGAGGCATCTACCATACGTAAGGCCAACGCTAAGACGGTGATAGCGGAACTAAGTCGGAAGATCTTTCTTCGATTCGGTTGCCCGGAAATCTTCCTGTTGCAGAACGGCACAGAGTTTAAGAACCATACCGTGGAAGACTTCCTGCGGGAGCGCGGTGTACACCACACCCACACTCCCCCCTATCACCCCCAGGCTAATCCGGTAGAACAAGCTAACCGTACCCTAAAGACGATGGTCACCTCCTATCTTAAGGAGCGGCATAGTTCATGGGACGAGAAGCTTCCGGAACTTCTCTTCGCCATGAATACGGCTGAGCAAAGTTCTACTGGGATGAGCCCAGCCCTAATGCTCTATGGGAGACAGCCAGACAGGCACGCAACGAAGGATGCAAGAGGTAGCAACAGACAACCCCGCCCAAGAAGAAAGTTTGGCCCGCTGGAAGAAGGGAATGGAGGCCCTTCCAGAGTTACAAGCGCGCGCCGCTTCGAGAGCGCGCGCGGCTCAAGAACGCCAAGCCCGCTATTATGACGCCGACAGGCGCGCGCCAACTTTCATACCAGGTGACAGAGTGTGGAAGCGCAGTCATCCCCTATCCTCGGCCGCCAAGGGCATTGCGGCGAAGCTAGCGCCGAAGTTCGAAGGTCCGTATTGGATTACGGATGCCCTTGGACCTAACACCTACAGATTGGTAGGCGCCGGCGGTGAGGTAGAAGAGATGGTGGCTGCGGAACAGCTGAAAAGCTACCACTCTGCTTCGCCAGAATCCGACGAGCTGGAGGGGACGGTCGACACGGAGGCCGCGCTAATGAGCGAGCCCCCCGGCGACGCCCTTACGGAGGAAACGCTTCCGAGGAGACGCGGGAGACTCCAAGGTGCTCGAGCAGTGGTAGTAGACCCACTCGAGTAGACCCCGGTGGCACCGCCCGCCTCACCTCCTCCACGGAGGGGACGCGGAAGACCCGCGGGAGCCCGAGCAGTGGTAGTAGACCCACTCGGGCAGAATCCGGTGATTCCATCCGCCCCAGCCCAACCGCAGCGAGGACGCGGGCGCCCTCGGAAAGCCACCTGACCCTTCCGCTTTCCTACGTCGCGGCAGGTGGGAAACCACAGCGAGCCTGCGACGTCTAAAATACCAAAATCTGCACCCACGTTAGACTTTGCCTCCTTATTTCAGCGCACTTTCCTTCCTCGATGTAACGTCCGAGAGGACGTCAAATCTGGGTCGGGGGTGTAACGGGCGCCGATATAAGCTATGAGAATCACGTATACTGCGTTGCGAGATTCGAATCTCGCGCGCTTGCACGTATCGTGATCGACAGAGCGCCACGCGAAACAAGCCAGAAGCAGATGGAGAAGAAGACGAAGCTGCCGCGCCGCTGTGAACGTGAGTGCGCGGCCATGTTGATTCTCGCCGTGACACGCGAAAGTAGTCGCCGTCACCGTGACGTGTAGAAATAGGTCGTGTGAGTGTTCCGTGCCACCACCGCTGCAACTGTGACCGCCACCGCGCCACCACCCACCGCGAGCGAGCGAGAGGAAGAGAGAGAAAGAGACAGCGACAGAAGAGGCTGGGGACAGTGGGACACGCGCCATCCCCGCCCCGATAGCAGCGAGAGCGAGAGAGATAGCCGTCGATCGCGAAAGAGTCTGCGATGGCTGGCCAGCCGAGAGTAAGTCGCGCTTAACGTATGCGTTTCTTCTTTTATTGTCGCGGAGTAACCTGTTGCCGTTGCACATCGGCGGCCGCGTGCGTGAGTAGTTTAAAGTCTCGGCCTGTCGCGTTTTATGTTAGTACTTGTTCGGGTTTCGCGCCCCTTAGCGCGAATCATTTTACAGTAATAAACCGTTCGTTTTTATCTTAAATAGTCGAGTCACGAGTACTTATTGAGCGTGCCTTAACCTATGCATGATTTCACGAATACCGCCCTCTAACCTTATCAGCATCTGCAGCTAGTCGCAGGCATTGCCTCCTAGAGGAGCATCAGTAGCGGGAGTAAGTATCTAAATAGCCGCTTGAGAGGTTAGATAGAGCGGCGTTGTGCGGGAAAGACCGGCTGCGCTGGTAACGCTAGGTCATAGCGAGCAGCCGGTAGTTCGCGGGCAGCAGTTGACAGCAGTGGCAGAGCGCAGCGCCGGTTCTGGTAGAAAGCGGCTTAGGCTTTCTACAATAGAAGTCGGGCTCGCATGTTCGGAACCTGTGCCGAGGCGCTTCTGCCGGACTACAGGCCATTCTACAACGGTGAGTCGCCCGGGCGTAGAATACACCCGTATATTACCCCGCGAACCCCTGAGAGGGATTAATATCCTTTCCATAACTGAACCCCGTTACAGCACATAGGATAGACCAACTCATTCAGCTAGATGTGCAGCAGCGAGTGTTCCGGGATGGGATTGATGGTTGCAAGGATAACACAGCCCTTCTCGACGCCATTCTGAGTCGGTACAATAGTTACCGCTCGCTATATATCGCCACGCTCGACATCGCCAAGGCCTTTGACAGTGTAGGTTACACCGCCCTCCTGGCAGCCCCGGAAACAGCCGGTCTTTCTCTCGAGATGACCTCGTATCTCCGAGACTATTACCAGCGAAGCACCGCCGCAGTATCAAGTTGCGAATGAGAATCAGCGCCACTAAGAGTTACGAGATGAGTAAATCAGGGCGATCCGCTCTCGCTGGTATCTTCAATATCATCATAGACCACCTTCTCATAGCATTTTCGAGATCCAAATGGTTCCCCGAATCCCTCCCAACATTTTCGAGCCCAGTGCGGCTCATAGTATTTTGAGCAAGCCCCGTTACCGCTAGATGATCTAACGCATACCTAATATTATTTTTCAACACATATTTTGCTTCCTCCTAGAGGAAGCTTTGTGATAGTAAAAAAAAAGTCTATAAGATAATGTGTTAGAAATGTTATTTAGCAAATTTGGAATCGAAATACACTATTTTTAGAAAATGTCCGTATGGATGTGTGTGTGTGTGTGTGTGTGTGTGTGTGTGTGTGTGTGTGTGTGTGTGTGTGTGTGTGTGTGTGTGTGTGTGTGTGCGTGCGTGCGTGCGTGTGTGCGTGCGGACGTGCGTACGCGCGCGCGCGCGCGCGCGTGTGTGTGTGTGTGTGTGTGTGTGTGTGTGTGTGTGTGTGTGTGTGTCCGTATACGCTGATATCTCATGATCTACTAGACCGATTTTAACGGGAGTGATCATTTTTTTAGATTTTGCTTCCACAATTAGGATCAATATTCTATTTTTGTAAAATTTAATTTTTTTTTATATAGCCATTTTTTAATTTTCAAAATTTTTATTTTCGATTTTTTTAATATTTAGTACAAATATTGTTTATATATCATGAATTCTCTGTATGTAGGATAAAATTATCTACAATTTAAAAAAAAAATCGATAGCTATATTTCGTAATAAGTTATTGATGAAAACGTAATTTTTTGTAAATAGGTTATATTTCGAAATTAAAAAAAGATATTAACATGAATATTTTTTTGGTTATAAAGGATATTAAGTACTATAACTTACTAAATTTTTAGGTTTTTTTATTCATTATTTTTTGAGAAAAAAAATAATTTATAAAAAAAAGTGATTTTTTTTTGTCGTTCAATAACTATAGTAAAATTGACTTAATCACTTTGAAATTCTTTGTAGGGATAGATTTTGTATACCAATCGAGTGAGTTCTTTAGGCAAAAGGATTGATCCATAAATTTCGGAGATATTTGAGGTTAAAATTTTTTTCAATTTTTTTTTAAATCGTAATTTCTGGAGAACGGCTCTATGTATCTAAATGGGGTGGGTGGCATTCGAAAGAGAATTAAATTAGCTATATTTTCTAAAAAAATTAATTCTCTAGCTATCACGGTTCTTTTGTTATTAACAAAAATGTAAAAATTAAAAAATGAAAAATAATGAGTTTTATATGTTCAACTATTACAATAGTAAAATTGTCTTATTCGCTTCAAAATTCATTGTAGAGGTATATTATTGATAGTGCTCGGATGAGTTCTTTTGGCAAAACGATTGGTTCATAAATTTCAGAGATATTTGAGGTTAAAATTTTTCTAGACATTTTTAAAATGTATTTCTTGAGGATGGCTCTGCGTATCTGAATGGGATGGTAGCATTTGAAAGAGAATGAAACTATTTATATTTTCTAAAAAGAAAAATTTTTTAGTTATCATGGTTTTTTATTATTAACAAAAATGTAAAACTTGAAAAATTGAAAAATAAAAAAAAAAAATCTGTCTTTATCAAATTTTTTAAAATACATCCCCTGACATTATAACAGCCTTTCCACATAACGCATTCAATATAACACGTTCAATGTTCAACGTAACACGAAAAGAAATTTGTTGTCGGACATCTACCAATTTCATACTCAGTGGTGCAGAATGGGTACATTTCTACCACTGACTATGAATTCGATAGATTCGGACAGCAAAATATTAAATAAAATGAATATATTGAACTAGCATATGAATAATATTTATATAGAAAAATTTATTTATAAAATCCGAATCAAAAATTTTCTATGGAATAACATATAAATATATTTTTTTTTTTTTCTTTTCGTGTTACGTTGAACATTGAACGTGTTACATTTAACGCGATATGTGGAAAGGCGGTAAATCACCAATAATTCTTTGAATAATAACTGGATATTTATTACAATCTTCAGATTGCTTTTTAAAAACCGCGGCCAATTCATTGGCACGTAGTTTCATCAAAATAATTTATTGATTACTTTTATTAAATTAAAATTCAAAAAATAAATGTTTCACGAAAAAAATTGGAAAAATTTTATGGAAAATATTAACTTGTAATTGTTTCATGGCTATTCATTGTTGTTCCATTTGTAATTTATTTTTTTGTGATTTTAATTCTTGTATGGAATGGAAAACAATCACAAATAAAAACTCTGATGAAGAACTATTTTTCATCAAACTTTTCTTCTTCAAGTCCTCTGTCAACGGCATCTCGTCGTACATTGGGTCTAAATAAAAAAAATAATCTAAAATTGTTCTTTGATTGTGTTTACAAGGAAAATTATTGTATGGGAAAATATTTGTTAATGTATCTCCATCTATTAGAGCTGCTGTACTATATAAATACATTTCATTGTAAATCTCAATTACAGTGAATGCTGAAGATCGAACATCAGACTTTTCTGTTGCTGTTTGCGATGAAATGAACACTTCGGGAGACATGTATGTTACAATTCCAAAAAAGTATGTCCGCAAGTTGTTCGTAGAGTTACTGGCCTTGTATCAATGGAGCTTAATCCTAAATCACATAAATTGAAGTCGTATCTTTAATTAACCATTAATTTTAACGCAAAGGGTGTTTTATAATATAACCTTTGCATTTTATGATTGTATTTTTATAGCGATATATAGTAAATTTACTTTACCATCCTTTTTTTTAGCGCTGGAAAATTGAATCTAATGTTACGGATACGCGAAATACGATTTTACAAATGTATGAAACGGATACAATATGTAAAACTTTATTCGACGATATTTATGTATTTAACTTCGAAAACATATTTTATTTAATGAATTAAGTATATTATTTGTAAAAATATTATATATAATTATTTTTTATTGTCATTTAACTTATAACATTTTATTTGATTATATTAATTTTTAGTACTGAAAACTTAAAAAGAAATTTCTTATCTAGTTTTTACCATTGATAATTTATGACTAAATATTACTATAGTATAGAAATAATCATTTTTTATAATGTATATTTTATAATATATAAAAAATAGAATGAAATTATTGAGAGAGTGTATATACATAAATATACACATACATATATATATGTATGAGTGTGTTTTGTTTCTTATTTACATAGATACAATAACAACGTTTGTTATTGTACGTAAAATTTATTGATTGATGTCAGTCATTGATTGGTCAACGGCATATTTAAATATATGTTAGAAATCTTTTTTGAGTTATTTTATATCAATTTCCAATATTTTTTCGAAATTTTTCAAAAATGTCTGTATGGATGTGTGTGTGTGTGTGTGTGTGTGTGTGTGTGTGTGTGTGTGTGTGTGTGTGTGGGTGTGTGTGTGTGTGTGTGTGTGTGTGTGTGTGTGTGTGTGTGTGTGTGTGTGTGTGTGTGTGTGTGTGTGTGTGTGTGTGTGTGTGTGTGTGTGTGTGTGTGTGTGTGTGCGTGTGTACGGGCGCGCGCCCCGTATAACTTTTGATTTAGTGAACGGATTTGAATCTAATTAGGCTCATTTTTTTGTTTTTTTTTTTGTACTATAGCCGCTCAGAAAACCTTTTTTTTGTCGATGTGCTTTTTTTGGCGATTTTTCGATTTTCAGAAATCATTTTTTCAAGATATTTTTTTAATAGAATCAATTTAATGTATTCTCTATAAATGCATATGAAAGGGCATAAAATTTTATATCTTTTCACGCAAGAAATTTTGAATTAGCTATAGTAATTTTTTTGTTATACACGGAAAGGTGTGTTTTTTTACAAAAATCATATCTTGGAAACTAATGATCAAAGCAACTTTAAAAAACTCATGGTTATCGCTAATAAGCTGAAATATATCTCATAAAAATTTTGAAATATTTTATTATCTATTTTTCGAAAAAAAATTATTTTTTGAAAAAAAGCTTTTTCCTATGGCCCACGATAACTGGAGTAAAAATGAATGAATCGGTTTGAAATTTTGTAATCAGTTAGTATTTTTATATATCTTGGATGAGTTCTTTGGGCAGTTAAATAAAAACAGTAGTTTTAGAGAATTTTAAGATTTTTTTCTTTTTTTTGGAAATATTTTTGATTGCGTATATTCGAGGAACGGCTCGGTCTTTTAAGGCCTGGAATGGCTTATTTTCTTCGTTTTTTAATCAAGTTTTGACACGTAAAATAATTAAAAAGTTTTCTCTATTTATTTATTTTTAAAATCATTTTTTTAATATACTGTGTTTAAGTCGATGTCTTAATTTTCCCGTCTATTCTTAATTTCTTAATATTCATAATTCTCATATAAAAAAAAATGTTTATTTATTCATAATGAACAATTTTCACAGTTTTCACTTGAATGTTAGTATCATGTTGTTAAAACATCTGTGTGTGTGTGTGTGTGTGTGTGTGTATGTGTGTGTGTGTGTGTGTGCGTGCGTGCGTGCGTGCGTGCGTGCGTGCGTGCTTGCGTGCGTGCGTGTGTGCGTGCGTGCGTGTGTGTGTGTGTGTGTGTGTCTGCAGGTTCGTATACGCGTAGATCGCAGGATCTAACGAAAGGATTTTTATATAATTAGGCTAATTTTTTGTTTGTAAGATGTGGGAAAAAACCCTTTTTTGTTTCGTTTATCCTTTTTTCAGTGGTGATTTTTCAATTTTTAGAAAAAAAATTTTCGTGTTTTTTTGTACAATAGTCAATGTAATGAATTATCTGTAAATGCATCTGAAAGAGCATAATATTTCTTAATTTTCTACGCTTATACAATTAGATTAGCTATCGTCATTCTTTTGTTATACAGGAAAAGTGTGTTTTTTGAAAAAAATCTTATCTTGGAAAACAATGATCAAAGTGACTTTAAAAAATTCGTCGTTATAGCAAACTACCCGAAATAAATCTCATAAAATTTTTTATTTTGGAAAAATTTTTGATCGTTCATATTTGGAGAACGGTTCAGTCTTTTAAGGTCTGCAACTTCTTTTTTCTTTGTTTTTTAACCAAGTTTTGATAAATAAAATAATTAAAAGTTTCTCTTTATTACTTTATTTTTATAACGATTTTTATAATATACTGGGTTTAAGTTGATACAATAATTTTGAGAAAATTGCATCAGTCACCATGGAAGCGACAACGGGTGTCAACACTAACATTTTAATCAACGGAGACTTCGACGAGGAGATTCTTCAAGAAACCCTTAAGATGGCTGATGCTGCCGAGGCCGCCCGAGGGAGGGAGGGAGGGAGGGAGGGTGGGTGGGAGGGAGGGAGGAGGAGGAGGAGGAGGAGGAGGAGGAGGAGGAGGAGGAGGAGGAGGAGGAGGAGGAGGAAAATAAGAAAAAAAACGGGGAGTTTGATGGTAAACTCTTGAAAGAGGTTCGATGTAGTGCGAGGGAAGAAGACCTGCAAAAATCTTCACGTCAGCTCCTTCAGGAGTTCATGGATGCCACCGCAGCAACCGACCTCATCGCAGCAGACCTCCTCCTCGCTACCGCTGCAGCAGGCACTGTTTTCCACGACGCCGCCATGGATGCTGTCCCTGCTGCCACCGCAGCAACCGACCTCATCGCAGCAATCCTCCTCCTCCTCCTCCTCGACGCCGCCATGGATGCTGCCTCTGCCGCCACCGCAGGAACCATCCGCTTCGCAGCAGTCCTCCTTCTCGCTACCGCTGTAGCAGCCGCCGCTGCCCTCGTCGCCGCCATGGATGCCACCGCCGCAACCATCTGTCTCGCAGCAGTCCTCCTCCTCGCTACCGCAGCTCTCATCACAGCCGCTCTCACCGGAGTCGCAGTACCAGCAGAAGCAGTAGTTTATGTGGTTGCCTTCGCCCGACTTCGACACTGCTGAGGTATGTGTTTGTACTGTAAAGTATGTGCTGATGTGAATGCGTATAAGTGAGCGTGTAGGCGTGTATATAAGTGCGGACGCATGTGTGCGGGTACGTTAATTACGCGGGCGTACGATGCGAGTACGCGACGCGTCTGTACAAGTGCGGGTATCTTATTTGCGCCATGAACGATGTGAGTACGTGAGCGTGTATACAAGTGCAGGTGCGTTATTTACGCGGCGTATAATGCGAGTACGCGGGCCTGTGTACAAGTGCGGGCGCATGTGTGTGTGTGCGCTTGCACGATGCGAGTACTTGGACGTGTATGTGTATGAGTGTATGAGGACGATGTAGATGATTATATGTATGCGGGTCGACGAAAGTGTATGTTATGTGCAATGAGTGTGTCCATTTCATGAATAATTTTTAATTTTCCAGGAAAACTATAATGAAGAGGAAGACCCTCTTTTGATATTACCGATGCTGGTACCACATGACTCCCGAGGCTATCAAATCCACCATCACCCTTAGTGAATGTGGTGGAGTTGATGCCACGACCACAACTGCCGAAGTTGGTAGTTAGGGGGAAGCAGATGATAGAGAGGTGAGATAATACTTATGGTGTATGACTTAATTTTTAAAGATTTGTCAGCAAATTTATTTCATATAAAAAAATAGAGAACAACGAACTTAATCTTGGAAATATTGTTCATCGTTTTCTATGACCTTTCGCCATCTTCGAGGCGATAAAGTCATCGACCAATTTACGCACATTGTTCAGCGTTTTGAACTGTTTATCAACTAAGGCATGCTGCAATGACCGGAACAAATGGTAGTCGGATGAGGCCAAATCTGATGAATATGCCGCGTGCGGGAGAACTTCCCATCCTAAGTTCAAGAGGGTCTTCTGAGTCGCGCGAGCAACGTGAGGTTGAACGTTGCCATGCAGCAGTATCACTTGCCTGCTTCCTTGCCCAGTAAATGGCCTTTTCTGATCAAGTTCTTCGCTCAGTTTGTTCAATTGCCGGCTGTAAAATTTCGCAGTCACCGTCTGACCAGTTTCCAGGAGTTCGTAATAAAGCACACCCTTCATATCCCACCAGATACACAGGAGAACCTTCTTTAAGTAGATGTTCTGTTTCGGCGTCGATGTACTGGGTTGCCCGGGATCGACCCACGACTTTTTAAGTTTGCGATTCTCGTAAAAAATATCTTTTTCCTCACCTGTCACAATTTTCCACAAGAAGTCCTTTTTTGTTGCAGGACAAGTAGTAAAAGGCACGTGTTCATACGTTGACCTAGGTTATGTTCGGTCAACACATGTGGGACCCACCTTTCAAGTTTTTGAATTATTCCTATTCGGTGCAAACGCTTGGAAATAGCTGTTTGGGTGATTCCTAGCTGAGCTGCAAGCTCTTGTTGCGTTTGCGTTGGGTCTTCATCCAGTAGAGCTTGCAATTCCGCATCTTCAAACTTTCGAGGCTGTCCAGAGCGCGGCTGATCACTGAGATTGAAATCACCACTTCTGAAACGTTTGTACCAATAATTACACGTTTCATAGGACACAACGTCGGCACCGAGAACACTACAAATTGATTCCCGTGCTTTAGAAGCATTTTTGCCTTGTTGGAATTCGTATAGAAAGCAGTGCCGAATGTGCTGTTTATCAGTTGCCATCGTAAACTCTGCTATTCTGAGAGGTTATGTAACTCATCTAGACTTGTCGTTCGGTGTTCTGAAACCTCGCATCCGATTCTTTCAAAACCACAAAAGACCATGAAAATATTTCTATTTTAAATCTAATTCTAAGCTCGAAGAAAACATCTGTAAAAATTAAGTCATACACCTAACTATTATACACCTACTACTGCAATATAATACCTATACTAATTATTTACAGTAATTTATTTATTTAATTTATTCTAATTTATTGTTTGTTTGTTACAGTAATACACAACAAAAGAGGACCTATCTTAAATATTGGGGTGCAAAGCAGAACAAGAGATTTTTAGAAAAAAAAATTTTTTAATAATAAATTTTTTTAATTATTCATTAAAAATGAATTTAGACGGCGAATTTTTTAATTATTATTTTAATTATAAGATTTTTTCATAAATTATAATTTATAAATTATTTATTAAAATTAAACTAAAAAAAAATAAATAAAAAAATGAAATGTATTTGTTATATTAACTTTAAGAGAGTAGTTGATCGTTTGAATGTAGTATGAATGATTAAGTTGTATGTCTGAATGAGTGAATATGTATAAGGTGTGAATGAATGTCTATATAAATGAGAGCGTGTGAACGATTGATTAATTGTGTATGTATGTGGGACTGTATATGTGTAAATAAGAGAGCGGGACTGTGTGTGTGTAAGTGAGAGTGTGTGAATGATTAATTATATATGTATGTATCTGTGACTCTATATGTGTAAATGAGAGTGTGTGCGAATGAAATAACGATAGTCAAGTAATGCAATCCATTCTCCAAAAAACTGTATGACTATGTTCTCAGAAATGTATTCAAATTTCTTCATTCTTCTATGCAAATTAAACACAAGAAAGTACCGAAATTAATTAATTGTAGTCAAGTACCGGCCATAAGAACTTTTCGTACCTCCCGTGTAAAATTACATTTTACGCCCACGTTGTAACTTCAAAATTATTCAGCCAGCAGGCATAAAGTACTACATAACGCCCAATAGGCCCAATAGCTCACACACTCCTACAAAACTTTATAATACGTACGTACTTTACGCACATGCGGGCGAAAATTATTTTAATTATATAAGTAAAATGTTTTCTTAAAAATTCAAAATCGAGCATATTTCTGAATTAAAAACCAACAATTTTGCAAAAGCAAAATTTTAATATCTATCAAAGAATTAAAGATATAACGATTTAAACAATTAAATTGTTAATAACAATTTATCTGACCACTTTCAGGACTTCTACCCTCAAAATACGTAATCAGGACGAAAAAATACGTATAAAAACCTTGAGTAGAGCAATGGCACTCAATTGGCTACGAAATCATAGCCTGCGCCTAGACTAGAAATATAAATCATGATTCTGCACATGTATGGATATGTTGTATAAATTTATTAAAATTAATAATTTTATAAATAAATTAATATTAAATATTAATTTAACTTTATAAATTGAAAACAAACTCTTCATAAAAAAAATTTTCATTTCTATAAAAATTAATTTTACGGCATCAATTAAAAATTAGAGCAAATGTAATTATTCATGGTGGACTTATAGGTATAAATATTGTTAATGAATTTATGCAAAAATTTAATATTCTACATTTAAGTAGCCCACGTAACTGCAAACCGTCGGGCCCGCCAAGTATGTATGGGAGATCGGAGGACCACCCCTGCTAGAGCAGTTCTAGACTTCTATTGTCCTTCCAAGATGCATAATATTATAGAAAGTTCAAAATTGAGGAGGAACACTGAAAAATAGTGATGTGTTGGTAACTATGTAATTTTTTTATATATGCTTTGACTTTTCGTAAATACCAGAAAAAATTCTTATGAATTTTAGAAATAAACAGAAGGCATTATAGTTATATAATTAAAATAATTTTCGCCCACACGGACGTAAATTACGTAGGTACTATCAAGTTTTGTAGGAGTGTGTGAGCTATTGGGCCTCTTGGGCGTTATGTAGTACTTTATGCCCGCAGGCTGAATAATTTTGAAGTTACAACGTGGGTGTAAAATGTAATTTTACACGGGAGGTACGAAAAGTTCTTATGGCCGGTACTTGACTACAATTAATTGATTTTGAAGCAAGGGTACGAGCTAGTGCAAGCGTAGGACTCGTAGATGTCGAACGCACCTTCGAGCGAGCGCTACCTTGCACCACTTCCTGCTTTAAGAGCAAGGCAAGTATACGGAAGCCGATAGGTTAGCGGAAGGCTCAGCGAGCGTGAGCGTGAAGATCGGTGGAGTAGAGGGCACTCTACGTCGGTCGGTGAGAAGGGCGAGCTCAGTACGCTGCCGCGTACTAAGTTCTCAGCTGCGAACGCTGAGCTGAGAATACCTGCTGAGGCGAAGTCCCCGTTGCCGGTCGCCGGAACCGTTATCCACTGAAGTTGCTTCCACCTAGCGTGGAGAGCGGACACCGCACGGACCTCTCCACGTCGCCTCAGGGTTGAATCTGGACAAGAGAAAGCCCGCCCAACTTAGTGTCGGCCGCACCACCCGGTTGTAAGGGAAGGATCTCCGCGGAGATTTTAGTTTTGGAGTTTTTTCGGGGTTAGTCCCGTAAAGGACCAACCCACTAAAAAATGCCGAGGCTAAAAAACGCCCTTAACGGCCGACCGTAAGGTCGATTGGTCCTCCCAAGGGTTGCTTGGGAGTTCCTGGTGCTCTCGCAGGGAGAGTCAACGCCAGTTTGACCAGGACGTTACTCAGCACCCTCGGGTTTCCTCGAGGTCTCCCGGGCTTTCTCGGGGCGGTTGGTTTCCTCTTCGTGGGAGAGATGAGCAACGCCTTCCGTGGTGAGGCGCCCTTCGCCTTGCGAGTAATCGCTCTCCGATACGCGAATCACTGTCCACTGGGTGTACTTAAATATAATTTGTTGAGCATACATGGACTCAAAGAAGCAAAAGACTTTTTTACTATAGTATTTATTTGACTTCTTTTAAAAAATCATAAATATTATTTTATAGATTACAGAAAAAACTCCTATACTTGCCTTATTTTATACTTTCGTAGAAAGTTTTATTAACAATATTATTATTTGTATAGTCATGAAAAAAATTATTACCATTTGCAGAGAGTGCTTATTGAATAGATGAGATCAGAATAAATAAAAGGACTATAGGTAAATTGTGTTATTAGAATATATTTAAAAGATTAGTTTTTTAAAGAACGTGTTGATTATTTTGAAATAATATTTAATCTCTCATTAAAGTTTTTCGTACAGAGGGCGAGAGAGAGGGGGAAGAAGAGAGGGTGGAAGAGTTTAGTAAATCATGTTTGTTAAGTATAAAACTATGTAGAATAGTAACCAAACTTATTCTTGCCTGTAAGTTTTTACTTTTGTAAAAATAATTTTTTAGAGATATTTTAGAACTTTTTAAGAGTAAAAGTCCATTATAAATAATGTTTGTTAAGTATAAAACTATACTTTAATTGATTTCACAACTTTTTTGGGTTTGATTTTCAGTATCCGCGTGAAAGTAATTTATTTCGACTTTAGAACGAAAAAATTTATTATTTATTCGTAAAATTCATTTTCATAAAATAAAACGTAAAGAATGTTTTAGGATATTGTATAGGTTTCGGAAAATAATCCTTATGGTTTCGGAAAATAATTCTTATGGTTTCCGAAAAAATTCTTATGGTTTGTAAAAGTTTTTGTAAAGTGATTGTAAAAGTTTTGGAAAAGAATTTTTCGTTTTATCTTTAATTTGCAATATGTTCACTCATAAAATAAAAAAAAATACAGTAGCTAGCCGCGAGCCGCAGGATGCTCGCGAACCACCGTTGGCCGCGGGCCGCATGATGCTCGAAAAATTAGAGTGACACCTTTTTCATCTCACAGAGTGACATCTTTTCGAACCTTTATATTACGAAGTAATGCCTTTTTAAGTCACAGAGTGGCACCTTCTCGAACTTTTATGTTATAGAGTGACAGGTTTTTTATGTTATAGAGTGACACGTTTTTTATGTTATAGAGTGACACATTTTTTATGTTATAGAGTAACACGTTTTTATACCATAGAGTAACACCTTTGATTTTTTATGTGATAGCGTAACACCTTTTTTGTGATATAGTGTATCACCTTTCCTACGGTATAGTGTAACACCTTTTAATGTCATAGAGTAACACCTTTTTTATTAGATCGAGCTTTTTTGTTATACAGTAAAACTTTTTTTGCACTTTTATGTCATAGAGTTATACCTTTTATATCAGAGAGTAACAGAATTTTGAGCTTTTATGTTATAGAGTAACACCTTTTTGAACTTTTATGCTATGAGTAACTCCTTTATATGCTATACAGTGAAACCTTTTTTATGTCATAGAGTAACAACTTCTATATCATAGAGTAACACCCTTTGAAGCCAAGTAGTCGAATTGGGCAGTGCACCTACTAAGACAAGCTTATGTTTGGAGGATTGGCTTCTATCCCCCAGCTCACCACATCACCGCCATCATCACCACTTATTGTGTACGAACAGTTTATGGGCAGAGAGACCTCATCATAAAAGGTGTTACTCTATACCATAAAAAGGCTCTATTCTATAACCCAAAAAGGTGTTACTCTATGGCATAAAAAAGGTGCGACACTATGACATAAAGAAGGTGTTACTCTATGACACAAAGTGTAAAAAGTTGTTATTGTGTGACATAGAAGGTGCTACTCTATAATAGCAGATAAGTTCAAGAAGGTGTTACTCTATAGTATAAAAGTATAAAAAAGATGTTGGCTGTATATTTATTGAGATGATGCTAAATAACATAAAAAGGTGTTACTCTATAGCAATGAAGGTGTCACTCTATGATATAAAAAACATGTCACACTATGACATAAAAAAGGTGTTACTCTATGATATAAAAAAAGTGTTACTCTATGAAATAAGAAAGGTGTAACGCTATGACATAAAAAACATGTCACTCTACGACATAAAAAGGTGTTACTCTATGACATAAAGTTTAAAAAGTTTTTACTGTGACATATAGAAGGTGCTACTCTATAGTAGCATATAAATTCAAGAAGGTGCTACTCTATAGTATAAAAGTATAAAAAGGATGTTGGCGGTATATTTATTCAGTTGATGCTAAATAACATAAAAAGGTGTTACTCTATGACATAAAAAGATGTCACTCTATGACATAAAAGAGGTATTACTCTACGACATAAAAAGATGTCACTCTATGACATAAAAAGGTGTTACTCTATGACATTAAAAACATGAAACTCTGACATAAAAAAGGGGTTACTCTATGACATAATAGAGGTGCTACTCTATAACATGAAAAAGGTGTAACTCTATGACATAAAAAGATGTTACTCTATGGCATAAAAAAGGTATTACTCTACGACATAAAAAGGCGTTACTCTAACATGTAGAAGGTGTAACTCTATGACATAAAAAAGGTGTTACTCTATGACACAAAGTTTAAAAAATTTTGACTGTGTGACATAGAAGGTGGTACTCTATAACATAAAAGTTCATAAAAGTGTTACTCTATGACATAACGTCGCAAAAGCTGTTACTCTATAACACAAAAAAGGTGTCACTCTATGACATAAAGAAGGTGTTACTCTATAACATAAAAAAGATCGCTCTATGACATGAAGAAGGTGTTACTCTATGACATCAAAAAGTTGTAACTCTATGAAATGAAAAAGTGTTACTTTATGACATAAAAAGGTGTAACTCTCTGAAATAAAAAACATGTCACTCCGTTACATAAAAAAGGTATCACTCTATGACATAAAAAAAGGCGTTACTCTATGACATAAAAAAGGTGTTACTCTATGACATAACAAGGTGTTACTCCATGACACAAAGTTTAAAAAGTTTTGACTGTATGACATAGAAGGTGTTACTCCATAATAGCATAAAAGTATCAAAAGTATGTTGGCGGTATATTTATTCAGTTGATGCTAAACTATTGAAGCATAAACATGGCAAACACACCGGATGTTATTAGCAAATTTCAAGATGCAGTAGTACGAACATCACAGTCTTTATTAGGTTTGGCAAACAGTGCTGAGTCTATGGATACAGGTGATGATATGGAAACTTCTGAAATCAAACTATCTAATATGAGCCCTAACCATAATAAAATAGCCAGCTCCAATAATGGTAAATTTGCAAAACTAGTCAAGAAATATGTAACGAAATTAAACGACAATTCTAGCAGAAATGTCGATAATATTTATGGTGTTTACAAGCGAGGAAATTTAATTATGATCGGAAATTCTCCAATAAAGTTTGAAGGAGAGTTTGTCCAGATAAACGAACAAAACTATCGTTTGTCCGTAGGATTACTGCAATTACTATTCAAAAAACTTCCGGATGAAAGTCTATCAATTCAAATGATTTGGATAATTATTGTATGATTATTGAAGTTTCGAGCGCTCACAAAAAGCACTATTGCGTGAATGAGTCGATTCGATAAGTAAAGAATAACAAATTTTATAATTCTATTGCTCCAATGTTCGCAAAATCGTCTGTAAAAAGTATCTCGTCATTATCTCGAGAAGATAATGTTACCGAAGTAGAAAACGCAAGAGAAAAAACTAAAAGAGTTGAGCAAACTAATCCAGTGGCAGCGAAAAAGATATTTGAACCAATAGTCAATCCTCTAAGCAAGCTCATAACTGTTGATACGCGAGTTAGCTCGCATCTTCCAACTTCTAACGAGACACATAATTATTACGAAGCTAATCATTCTAGTGAAGATGCATCAGATTTATCATCCAATGAATATTGACCTAGAAGAATTCATGATAAAAAGAATTATATCTTTATTAATTGGAGATATCAACGTGAAAGTAAAAAGAGACAGTGGATTAGTGATGATGAAAATGAAGAAGTTGCTCCCAAAATCTCGCGAGTAGATGTTACAACTACATACGAAATCGACGTCTGGGATGATCCTAACAAATTAGTTGATCGCTTACGAGTACTCGTTACTGAGCAAAACATGGGAAGAAGAACTAACTATGGGGAAATCCGTTTTATTCTTAGTGAACTTCGCAATGCTAGTATCATAAATTAATCTTTCAACGTTATATTGTACTAGATTATCTAAAAACTGAGATATTGGCTAAGCCAAATGTTAGTTTTTAATAAAATTATTTTGGTAAACAAGCATTTTCATGTTATAATACCATGTCATTTTTTTTCTATTTCCCGCCATGCTCTGTTGCCAATGAAGAGCCTGGAATTACCGATTATTTAAGGTGAATGACATAAAGGATTCAGAGTCGTGGGAAAACTGCAGTGACTGCTGAGCGCATGTAGGTATCACAAACTCAGATTTTCAACTGCGTAGCAGCCCACGTTTTGCGTATAATGAGTTTTCCGACTTATACGTATTGTACAATGAAGCCCTAATCTGCTGAACAGTGTAAAAAGTAGGTGTCCGCGACAGTATTATATTGATTATTCAATAAATAAAATCATAAAAGTAAAAATTCCTCTTTCAACCACCTCATCCATTTAAATTCTAAAACGGTAACGATAAAAAGTCATCTGAAAAACTATGTATCTTTCTTTCTTTGAATAATGTTTATACTTTCAGTACGTTTATAAACATTCAACTATTATTCAAGATACGAAAATTGAGTGCCTCGCTAAATTTTAAGTATGTAGAGTGTCTATAATTGAGTAGTATTTATTTATTTATTTATTTTACGGATAGTATTGCCATTTTCTAATAAATTTGAGGATTTATTATTTTATAAGACTATTACGTGTATAAACTGTTTAGGATAGAATAATATAAATAAGTCGCTAAATACATTTTATACTCTGAATAGAGGTGGTTCGATGATTTTTTTTTACTATAATTTTGCAATAATTATTTGCGGGCAAAAAACATTATTTTTAGTAGTTGTAGAGTGTTGGAAACTTACTAAAATCTAATATTGACTAGCAGAACCTCAAATTATCCTACTACCGGCTGTTTGTCTCACTTTTGCTAAAACATCCTGTCCCACTAAAGGGACCACCTACGAATTTTCATTTTACTTGTGAAATATGTTAGTAATATTGTTTATGAAATCAAATAAATAAACTATTTGCTGCAAGTTTTATTTCATTTTGAGAAGGTTTAAAACACTATAAATAAATCATATGTGACCTGAATAGTTTGCCTTCAAACATAGGTATTATTTTTCAAATGAGAGAGAACTAGCAGAAATCAAGCCCACTCTATATATATTGTAATACATAACATTTCTTTTCTAAATATTAAAAAGTATTAATTTAAACTTCTGTGAATGCTAAGATGCAAACAATGTTGGAGTAATCGTAAAGGAATATCAGTATTATTTTTAGAATACAAAATTTCAAGGTCTCAAACTATTTTCTATTTTGTGAGTAAAATATTTTAAATTTTCGCGCCTAACCACATCAATTAAGTCAGGTGGCCCGTTCATTTCCCCACGAATATATACACTGTCTGTATATGGGACTGTCAAATTCGGAAGTATTATTTGGATGATACTTCGAAAAATAGGGCATATGCCTAGGTTTAGATAAGTATTGAACAAGCACCAAAATTTTAAGGCAACCTGTTCATCACACGTATCTTGACAGGGCCTTATACGGGGCGTTTTATTTACCTCTGAGGGGTACATTTGAATGCGCGTAATCTCATATTTTCGAAAACCGGTGGTGGGGGTAGAAATTTTGGTTTTTTGCTTACAACTCGAGAAGGAGCGCTCAGATTGAAAAACGGGCGTAATTTTGGAGTTGTAACTGGAGGGAGGACATACTTTTCACACACTTTTCGTCGACGTTGACAGGATTTCGAAAAATCAGTGGTGGGGGTAGAAATTTTGGTTTTTCGCTTATATCGCGAGGAGGAGCGCTCGGATCGAAAAACGAACGAAATTTTTGGCGGTGTAACTGGTCGGGGGACATACCTTTTTTACATAGAACCATATGGTGTATACAAAATTTTTATAACCTCAAAATTGTGCAAACTATTTTGTACGCGCAGCATCCTCGTAATTCAGCTATGAGTATACATATGACTCAATAGCGTAGTGGTAAGATGGCTGCTCAGTAATCTAACGATCGTCAGGTCAAATCCAACCTCCGGCGATTTTTTTTTTCTTAAAAATTTTTTTTATTAAATATTAATGTTTATAGGTAAAGTATATTAATACAGTGCTCTACCTTACCACCGTGAACATTGAGGACATTGCAGACCATACGTTTGGTGCAGCCCGCCGCTGCAGCAGGCCACCCGCTTCCCGTCGCTGCCTGCTTGCAGTCCGCCGCCGACCGCTGGCCGTTCGCTGCCCGCGGCCCGGTCGTCGCTCCCCAGGGCAAGGCCTGACGCACGATGTACACGTACACGTGCATTCACGGCTGGCCCAGAGAGTTTCGGGCAAGATCTGATGTATGGGTTATTTTAACCTATACATTTGAGCCAGAATCGATATGTCGGTTCTGGCTCAAGCAGGTCTTGGCCCGTGGGGTGAGCCAGAAGTGTATGTCGGTTCTGGCTCAAACAGGTCAGGACCTGATTTGGGTTAATGGCGCCCCGTGCAATCGCGGGTGATACAAAAATCCTATGCCGCTTCTGGACCAACGGGTCATCCAAAAAGCACTATACCGATTCTAGACCAACGGGGGGTCACGACCTGAAGTGGTCGGGAATCGGTATAGCTTATCTACTGATATCCACATGTTCGATACATCTGACTATCACGAGGACAATCAATTTAGATTACCACGAATGAATAAGAAAGTCATAGGTGTTATGGAAGGTGAGTGTAATGGTAATATTATGACTGAATTCATTGGACTGCGCAGCAAAGTGTACAGCGATCTCATTCAGAATGAGAAACTAATAAAGAAAGCAAAGGGAGTTAAATCATTAGTTGTCAAAACGAGCACCACCTTTGAAAACTATCGAGACTGTCTGTTTAATGAAACAACGTTAAGCTGTCAACAGAATAACATTCGTTCCAGGAATCATATCGTCCATACAGAGAAGGAAAACAAAGTAGCCATGAGTGCCCATAGTGATAAACGCCACCTGTTGGTAAACAGTACAGATACAGTATCGTGGGTGCACTATGCAATCTTCCACGAGGAAGATATGCAACTTCTCAGATATTTAATTCAAGAGAATGAAGAAATGGAGGTGGAAGAGCCAATCATGGCTACATAAGCAGAGTCAACAGAGCATTCTGCACAGTCTTCCGATTGATGAGTTCGAAAACGGAGAGCCTCCCAGCAAACGACTCACAAGAAAAGGTTCCGAACTCGAACTCACCGATTTTGATTATTTTAATATATGAACTAGAGCATAAAAAACTAGCATACTTGTATTTTTTTATCGGCTGATATTCACTTTTAAGGGGTGAAAACGACCCCTAAAGTTAACCTCCAAAAAGCTTTTTTTCAATATATACTTTTTTTTAATATATAATATAATATCTCGGGTTACAATAAATATTTTTCAACGAAACAAAGTGAAGGTTATTTCTGATAAAAAAAAGCAAGTATTTCATAGTGATTCGAAGAGTAAGGGTGGCTTCCCCATCGTTTAAGGGTATAAAACTGATATTTTTCTTCATAATTTGTTAATAAAATATCGTAAACAACTAAAAAAATGTAAAAAAATGCTGTTAACACATAAAACACAAAAATAAAGTTGATGCGCTTCGGTATTTTCAGAAGTATTACCCCTAAAGGGGGTTAACCCAAAAATAACTATAATTATTGGCGGAAAAAATAAAAGATATTTTAATAGATGCAACAGATGATTTTAATGATTTAGAGATGATTACTGAAAACTTTTTAGATTTTCAAGAAGAGTATGATCTGGTAGATCATACTACCAGAATAATTGAAGATGAAGTACAACATAAGTTCCCTGATCCGGACGAAGCACCAATAAATCAGTGTACAAAAGATACAGAAAAAATAGTTTTTGATTACAGAGTAAGAGTCGTAGAATTTTGGAGAAGTGGCAAAAGGAAGGAAAATTTAAGTCTCAAAAAAGTGCAAAACAGATTCAAATAAGTATCATCCATTAGTCAGCTACATCGGTGGGCTTATTCAATTCATAAAGGTGGCACTTAAGAGAAAAAATAGCACAAATGTGTCAGTACACCCTGGAATTTTAAAGTGGCTGTCGACAGTGGTTCAATTATTCATGATCAAGATATAATTCGATGGGCTTTACAAGCTAAAAAAGAAATTGGTTTTGATGATGTTAGATTCAAAGCTTCTAGAAGTTGGTTATTAAAATTTAAGCAAGCAGCACACAGAGAATAGTGTCTAGGAAATAAATTCACAACAAGAAAAACACTAGAAAGTAGTGCAGAACTTAAAGCTAAAACAGATGTATTTGTCGCTGATATTCAATCATGCATACCAATAATTGGACTACAAAATTTATATAATTCAGATCAGAGCGGATTACAGCTAAAAATGCATTCTGGAAGAACATTAACAGTTGAAGGAGAAAAGCAAGGGCAATGTCTGGTTCAATCTGTATCAGCAACAACGCACAGTTATACAATACAACAACTAATATCAGCTACTGAACAACTATTGTCACCGCTATTGCTTCCTCCTACAGGAAGCTTTGTAATAGTAAAATTTTAAATTTCGTTAAATCGCTCTAGAAACATGATTAGAGGTGTTAGAAGTTTGTATCACATGATTTTAGAAAATGTCTGTATGGATGTGTGTGCGTGCGTGCGTGCGTGCGTGTGAGTGCACGCGCGCGCGTATACCGCTTTATCTCCGGATCTGGGCCCTTTTTTTTGTTATTTTATTCCGAATTCGGGAAGAAAATAATTTTTATGATTCACTGTTTCGTTTTTGTTTTATGTCGAATTTTTATTTTCAAAAAATTTATTTTTGAATTTTTTTAATGATTGGACTTAAATTTTTGAGTCGGATATGTAGCATTAGAAAGAACATGAAAAACCCTATTTTCAAAAAAAAAAAAAAAAAAATTCTCTAGCTATCACGGTTCTTTTGTTATTAACAAACGCGGTTTTTTTTTTAAACTATAACTCCCAAACTAAATGGTTAATTTTTTCAAGAAAATCATGATAATGCAGAATATAAATAACTATAACCGGTAAAAATTTGAATCGATTCTTTTGGTTAGTTTTTGAGAAAAAAATTGAAAAATGAAAAAAATGAGTTTTGTATGTCCAACTATTACGGGAGTAAAATTGACTTAATCGCTTCAAAATTTCTTGTAAACGTAGATTTTGGATAGTTCTCGGCCGAGTTCGTTGGGCAAAATGATTGGTCCATAAATTTCAGAGATATTTTAGGCTAACATTTTTTTAACCTTCTTTCAAATCGTAATTTCTCGAGAACGGCTCTATGTATCTGAGTCGAATGGGAAGCATTCGAATGAGAATTAAAATATCTATATTTTCCAGAAAAAAAAAGAATTTTTCTAGCTATCACGGTTCTTTTGTTATTTACAAAAAAGTAAACACTGAAAAATGAAAAAAATGAGTTTTGCATGTCCAACGATTACTGGAGTAAAATTGACGTAATTGCTTCAAAATTCCTTGTAGAGGTAGATTTTGAATAGTTTTCGGCTGAGACCTTTGCGCAAAATGATTGGTCCATAAATTTCAGAGATATTTGAAGTTAAGGTTTTAAAAAATTTTTTTCCAAATCGTAATTTCTCGAGAACGGCTTGATGAATCAGCTACAGATTTATAGACAATTTTGTGTGTGATATAGATATTAGGTATGTGAATTTTTATCAAGATCGTACGATTACTTTTTGAGATATTTGATATTCAAAATTTTCGTATTTTACAAAGTTATTTTCGTTGTTTCATGATAACTAGAGAAATTTTTTCTAAGAAGGTAATGAGTTAAGTCGATCTGACGGAGGCGAGGATTAGAAATAAAAAATTCAACGATTTCATTAGAAAAAGCAACGTTTCGTTGGCTTGGTCTGCCAACCTCTTCAGGCTACAATTTTTTATTAAACAGAAAAAAAAACAATTAATACAATGTAATTAATAGAAACTAATACACTCGCGTGATACAATAATTAATACCTTAAATTATAACGTGTGTTACGTAGTACACATGAAGTCGATGTTAACGCAAAACATGAGATTGGTCAGTATTTATAGTATACACAGTAAGTGATACAAACAAAACGCAGATACATATAGAAAGAAAAATCAAACGACAACAAATTTAATTTAAAAGTCTCAATAACGGAAAATAAGACGTATTTAAAAATTTAACGTCTTCTTTCTTATTTATGTTATTACTGTTGCACTTAATGTGCATCATTTCTGACAATATACGTTTTTTGTAATTAGCTTCCTGATCTAGAATTTTAGTATTGTCCCAGTCAAAATCATGGAGAAATTTATTCCTATGTTGTGGAACTACTGATTCTATGTTGTTATTTTTTTGATGTTCGTTAATTCTGATTTTTATTGTACGTTTAGTTTCTCCTACATATGACGTAGGACACGATTTACAAAAGAAATTATAAACTATGTTCGTCTTATCCCACTTTTTGTAGGGTCTTTACCTAATTTTATTACAGAACTTAGACTCTTATTAACAAGAGGCAAAACACGGAAATTATAAGGTTTGAGAATGGTTACAATTTTTTCAAAAATGTCATTGAACGGTAATGAAATATGGGATACAAATTCGTTTTGTACAATATTGTCTTTTTGGTTGTTCTCATATTTAATTTTGTAAAATCTTTTGTATGCATATTGTTTGATGAATCTCCGAGAGTAATTATTATTTTTGAGTAATGTAGTAACAATATTTAGATTTTTCCTATGAAATATTTTATTTGATAATAAAATTGCTCTGTCAACAAGGTTGTACACAATATTGATCTTCTGTTGTGGTGGATGATAGGAATGATAATTAATAAGTCTGCCGGAAGAAGTGGGTTTATTATACCAATCTGTGATAATCGTATTTTTATGGTGGATTAAAAGAATATCTAGAAAATTGATTTTTTTGTCCTGTTCTAATTCATAAGTAAATTGTAACTTGTTATAATAGGAATTGAACGTATTTATTACGGTCTTGATACGTTTTTTGTCGATACACACAATCGTGTCATCAACGTAGCGGAAATAAAAAAGTGGAAGAATATCATGGTTTTCTTTCAAAATTTTTAGACAGTCAGTTTCCAAATCGTCCATCACAATATCTGCAAATAATGGCGATATCGGGGAACCCATAGGTGTACCATCAAATTGATATAGACAAATTGTCTATAAAATTTGTTATTGAAAGAAAAAAAGGTATTCGAAAATAGAAATTTTATACATGTAATAATTTCGTTGAATGGGATTTTGCATCTATTATGTATGGAATCAAATCTTCGATCTATACTGTCTAATACTAGTTGTAGTGGAATGTTTGTAAATAGAGAAATAACGTCTAAAGAGAGTAATACATAGTCATGTGGTATGATAACTGAATTTAATTTTTGTTTCAAATGAAAACTGTTGTCGATATGCGACTCTGGGATTTTTATGGACGATTTGATTTCATTGTAAATAATTTTAGCTAAAAAGTGGCTCGGACTATTGACTAATGAGATTATGGGACGGAATGGTACATCTTTTTTATGTATTTTTGGAAGACCGTAACATTTTGCCAGTGTAGTATTTGAACAAGAGAGAGAGTTATTATGAAACTTTGTGCGCAAATAGTTATTATTATTTAAATTCTTAAGAATCGTCGACGTGTCAGATTGTAATTTTTTTAGGGGATTCTTTTTAAGGGGGCTAGACATCTTTTTTCTCTGAAATAAGAAGTCACATTTTAATACATAAATGTAAACTAATTATTTCATACTTTTTACATATAAAAGTGGGTATATTTACCTTACCTTAAAACTTTCTCCGATGGGCCTTTTATATGGTCCAGAACCATAGTCATCGATGAAACAAGTTTTTTCACTATCCGTAAGCTTTGAAATTTTCCTGTGGATGGATTGACTCCAGATTTGAACTAAATTACTCCTGAATAGTATAATTCTCATATGAGTGTAGGGATTTAGGATTAAATGTCGGAAAAAATTTTTACATCAGAAAAATTATGAAAAAATATAAAAAATTTAAAAAAATTAAAAAAAAAACTTGAAAAACAGCACAATTTTTTTTCTCATTAGATCAAAAATCCCTACACTCATATGAGAATTATACTATTCAGGAATAATTTAGTTCAAATCTGAAGTCAATCCATCCACAGGAAAATTTCAAAGCTTACGGATAGTGAAAAAACTTGTTTCATCGATGACTATGGTTCTGGACCATAAAAAAGGCCCATCCGAGAAAGTTTTAAGGTAAGGTAAATGTACCCACTTTTATATGTAAAAAGTATGAAATAATTAGTTTACATTTATGTATTAAAATGTGACTTCTTATTTCAGAGAAAAAAGGTGTCTAGCCCCCTTAATATTTTCGCAAACAGTTGTGTCAGATAGTAACCAGTGCATTTTTGAGTTGTATTCAGTCTTGCTTAAGCAGACAGTGACATTTCCCTTGTCAGAAGTTGTAAACCATATATCTGGATTATCTTTAATAAACTTTTTGTATTAGTTAATTTCCTTTTAAACATTTTTTCTTGTGGCTTTTCATGTTTTTGTTTCATAAACGCTGTTGTTAGATTTGATACAATTCTTTCACTGATTTCGGATTGTTTTGATGTCGATAGTTCAGAATTCATTAAACTAAACTCAACATTTTTAACTGTGTCCACGATGTCTTTTTTATCACACCTTTTGTTGATACTAAATTTTGGTCCTAATGAGACTACGTCTATTACCTCTGTCAAGTTTTTGAAGAATTGTTCTTTTGATGTGGTATTCTTCGCTTGTAATTTTTGTTTTTTCGATATACATTCAAATGTTTTAATTAAATTTTTGTTGTGTTTTTCTCTAATCAATTTGGCTTTTCTGTTGATATATGTAAAGAAATTATTAATAGTTAAATTATCAATGTTGAGTTCTGAAATTAGGTTTTTAAGAGAAGATAATGATTTATTTAAAAAATTCATATGAAAATTGATATCACGGATTTCCAGATTTAAAAGTTTAAAGGAGATATGTTTTTCCATATCAACGAGTCTTAGTTTGCAAAATTCACTGTGAAACGAAAAAGTACGAAAACGCTTACTTAAATTTAACATATGTTGAGGAAAGATGTTGTTGGATCTGCACCTCAAAAGAAACCAGCGGAATTGATACGGCGAGTTGATAGTTTAAATTAATCCATCGTTTCAGATGTCGTTTAACTTGTGGACCATGTATATTTTCGATGTAGTTGAAAAACGTCTGTCCTTGAAGTTGAGTGTGTGAGTCCATATCTGATCTAAGACTCTTCTATTGTGTAGAATATGAGTGAAATATCGCACTCCCAAATTTTTTCTAAGAAGGTAATGAGTTAAGTCGATCTGACGGAGGCGAGAATTGTAAATCAAAAATTCAACAATTTCATTAGAAAAAGCAACGTTTCGTTGGCTGGTCTGCCAACCTCTTCAGGCTACAATTTTTTATTAAACAGAAAAAAAAACAATTAATACATTGTATTTAATAGAAACTAATACACTCGCGTAATAGAATAATATTTTACTCATATTCTACACAACTAGAGAAATTGTTATAATTTCTTTGAAATTTGGTGGTGATCTAGAGTATGTATGTTATGTATTATACAGGGTGTGCCAAAAGTTCCGGGACGGCCAGTTATCTCAGCGGGAATGCATTTTCGGAAAAAATGTTTCATACAAAAGATGTAGGATTTTTCCCTGGCTATCTGATGGTGACCTTGAATTTGACCTTGGGCTTGACCTTCAAGGTCATTTGAAGGTCAAGTCGAATTTTTTAAATGGGAACCCTCCTTTTTTATTGCGCAAACCGAAAGAGGGAAAAATTCTCTTTCCAACGATATAAGACACATACGCGGTCAAATGTGATCTAGAGGTCGTTTCAAGGTCAAGTCGGTAAAATGAGGTCAAATTGATCTTGGGCAGTCCAAAGCATGGAAACTAAGGGCGTTGGGAAAAAACTTTCCATACGAAAGTTTCCGCAAATCGAATGGAGCATCTGATGGTGACCATGAATTTGACCTTGGGCTTGACTTTCAAGGTCATTTAAAGGTCAAGTCGAATTTTTTGAATGGGAACCCTCTTTTTGTTGCAGAAATGCGGGAAAACTTACCTTTCCAGGGGTGTAAGATACATACGGGGTTAAAAGTGAGCCGAAGGTCATTTGAAGGTCAACGTTCTTATACTCCGATCATCTCGACACCCCATCGAATTTCGTGTATCAGGGCGTTAAAAAACATTTTTTGTGCAAACGTTTCTGGATCAAAACCCAGACCTGGGACCTGGCTAATCACCGCTGACCTTGGAACGACCTTGGATCGATCCAACGGGGCAAACCGACCTCAGATACGGGTTCAGCGACCCCAAAAACCCATGGGTCCGTGGTTTTAAGCACCTTCTGCAATTCCTTCTAGTTTGACCTTGGAACGACCTTGGGTCGATCCAGCGGGGCAAACCGACCCCAGATACGGGTTCAGCGACC
Organism: Torymus aiolomorphi; assembly: GCA_036365515.1. Lineage (NCBI taxonomy): Eukaryota > Metazoa > Arthropoda > Insecta > Hymenoptera > Torymidae > Torymus > Torymus aiolomorphi. The sequence continues at coordinate 100,171,506 of CM070875.1, read as the reverse complement.
CCGAAAACCCATGGGTCCGTGGCCCGCATTTCTGCAACAAAAAGAGGGTTCCTATTCAAAAAATTCGACTTGACATTCAAATGACCTTGAAGGTCAAGCCCAAGGTCAAATTCAAGGTCACCATCAGATGCTCCATTCGATTTGCGGAAACTTTCGTATGGAAAGTTTTTTCCCAACGCCCTTAGTTTCCATGCTATGGACTGCCAAAGATCAATTTGACCTCATTTTACCGACTTGACCTTGAAACGACCTCTAGATCACATTTGACCCCTTATGTATCTTATATCGGTGGAAAGAGAATTTTTCCCTCTTTCGGTTTCCGCAATAAAAAAAGGGGCTTCCCATTTAAAAAATTCGACTTGACCTTCAAATGACCTTGAAGGTCAAGCCCAAGGTCAAATTCAAGGTCACCATCAGATAGCCAGGGAAAAATCCTACATCTTTTGTATGAAACATTTTTTCCGAAAATGCATTCCCGCTGAGATAACTGGCCGTCCCGGAACTTTTGACACACCCTGTATATGTTCTTAAGGTAAAAAAATTCGTTTATGAATTTCAGAGATATTTGAGGTTAAAACTATTTTAGCACTCTTTTCAAATAGTATTTTTTCGTGAACGGCTGTATATATACTAGAAAATGGAAATGACGCGTGTTCGCATACGTGTTGTTTACTTGCTTTTATTTTTTATTAAAGTTAATTTACAGCGCGCTTTTCTCAATGTATCTCTTTTCGCAGTTTTTTCCAGCAGTTGGCACTAGCTATTTTTTTGTTTGTTTTTTGTGGGCAATAAATTTTTTTTATTCTGCTATTTGATTTCGCACTAATCTACAGACGATGCGGAAATGCGACGCAGAGAAAAGTAAATAGAAAAAGAGCGCTGGTAAGCGCGAAACCCTCGTCGATTTTCGTGTTCCGAAGGTAGAAGGATGCTTAAAATTTAACAATGGGCCGTGTTATACAAATCAATCAGACGCGTATATTTTTGTTTCCAATTTTGAAGTACTTTCAATAAAGAATTAGATTAATAATAATATTTTTCAAAACATTCTGCTTAGAATAAATTATTACACGGTCACCTATGGGTTGGTACCATAACCATAAACTATAATACCTCTACACATGACTAACTGCTACCATAAATGGAAACACAACTGTCATCACAGTAGTAAATACTATGATTTCTAATTTCTTTATACGACGTTTCTCAATTGATTTTTTACTTTTTGCCCTCCAAAGGAGATTTAAAAGTAAAGATTTAGTATATCATATTTCATAAAGTACATTCATTCAATAAGTTTGTGAAAGTGTTTAATAGAAGTAGTGTACAATGAGTGTTTTGTTCAAGTTTCAAATTAGCATGACAAAGAGACAGTATTGTCAAGCACACTCTCTATGAATAGAAATATATTTATTTCAAGATTCAATTTAATTTATAATCATCAAATCTACAGTTACATCAAAGATACAATAAAGGTAAATACCTTTACAGTTACAATAAAGGTAGATACCTTTATTGGGTATAAGTTAGTTCAGACATATGAGGTACGTCTTGAACTTAACTATGTACTGTACTCTGGTTGAAATAAATAAATAAATTAATTTTTGAATGACTTACTTTTCTGTCATCTCCTCAAAGGTCTTCTTTATAGTAATATAATCCATCATCAAAATCCTATGTCATTTTTACTTCTGTAGTCCGATCACCAATGCGATCATGTCCTTCTTGTTGTGTAATTTAAAAAAAAAACTGTAACCATGAGCATAATTTATCCTTGTCATTGATCTTCTAATGGTCCTTGGGGGGCCTTTTTCATCATGATTAGTTGCGTGTTGATCTTGCACTTTTAAACTTTACCTCGTGATACACTTGAGGTTACAGATGCAGATACTCCACAAATCTTTGTATAATTCTTCAATTGTAATTTTTTTTACTATGCTGCAGAGAAACAACTGTACGAACTCTGATAGGAATGCAGGAGGTATGGATCCATGACTTATTTACAAGTTACTTACATGTTGGAGTAAGGGCGAGCCCACCACAAGTCACTGCTTCGTCTTAGTTCAACTATCTTCTTAATTAATTTGTGTGCAAGAATTACAGTACTTATACATTAATAAGTTTTGATCAGTGGTATATCGAATTTGGAGGCTGAGCATCAAACAGCAGTAAAATGCTGTACAAATTGTAGTCAAAACAATTTTTTGATAGTCAACAACGGCTATAAAACTGATTTCTTGTCACTGTTGTCTTTGTCACTGTTTCACAAGCAACTTTGGCATCCGGATCTTGTTTGTCATTAGCCTACAATATAGCATCACTAATCTAATGGCACATGTAGTGTAGCCTCTCCCTCTGTGCTAAATAATCTTTGATCTTTCTCTCCCAAAGTATCAGGGCATTTCAAATCAAGAGCCATGAGAGCAGACTTCAATCTATCTAAACCAAGAGAAACTAATTCTTCCCAAGATGAGGAAACACACAAATCTAAGTGAGCTCCAACATTGATTAAAGCACTGCCTGTTTCTTTAGGCCAACCGGGACAGGTCCTGGTTTCTATAGAACGCTGCTCTCCATAAACTGATCAAGCAGCATTTTTAGCCGGTACTCCTAGTTTATGGCTTCCCGATGGCTCGATTTTTTGTGCAACTTCTCCTTGACAATCGCTTCGGAGAGACGTTCGAGTTCCTAGTGCAGACGGCGCTGCTGTTTCAGGAGGGGTCTCCATCGTGAACGATCGTCAGCAGGACGGACGGGTGTTGATGCACTATTTATTTACATTTGGGGTTAGGATATACGGCAGTCCACGACGCGATGTATCTAACTTGACGACGCGCGCGCAGCTGTGTTGCAGTCTGCAGCGCTTGGGCGTACACGCACACGGGCAAGGCCAATACTATCGCCAGGTCGCAGCCATTGCCATCGCTCTGCGGCGATGTTACACATTACTCATATGATAATAGGTAATAATCTATTTTTCTTTTTTTTTTTTGCAATTTATGTAAAATCAAGAGAACATTGTTCTAAGTTTCACAATAATATACCCTTCTGCAAAGTTTCAAGTCAAAATATTAATTCGTTTTTGCGCAAACTTTGAACAAAATTTTGACATAACGCTTCGTCCACCTCGAAATTTTGTTCAAAGTTTATGCAAAAACGAATTGATATTTTCACTTCAAATTTGACAGGAAGGTAGAATATTGTAAAACTTAGAGTAACGTTCTTTTGATTTTGCATAATTCGGTGTATTTTATTTTTTATTAGCTTCAAACCGCCGAATGGACTCGGTCGGTAAAAATTGAGTATGGCACCTCCTCATTATCGTAATTATTATATATTTTAGTTGAATTCTTCTTGGAATTAATTGAATTTTGGAATTTTTAGAATTAAAACCATTAATATACAATTTGTAAGAAATTGAAAATGTATAATTTAAGAAATATAAATATGAATAAAAGAATCAATAAAACATTTTATAAATTGAAATTATTCATTAAAATAATTCCATAAAGGACGAAATGCAAAAGAGGTGTACTATTAATAGAGTAGTATGAAAGTCATTTATAAAATAAAATATTTACAAAATAAATTTAAAAATTAAAAAGTATACGTAGTTTATTCTAACCTAAAAAGAAGTAAGTAGAACAGAAAACGTATTAATTGATCAGACTTGAAACAGAGCGTTTAGCATCTTTAGGGTCCCTGTTGATTACGTATAAAAAATACATATTAATAAAAATAACTTAAATTAAGAATAAAAAGTATTCATTTAGTTTTGAAGAGAAACCACGTGTCCATCTGGTTACAACCGAATATACAACATAAAAGGCGCCAGGCGGTAACGTATAAGTATTAGGATATGACATGGGTGCGTGGCCACTATATATAGGTATACCTTAGCCATATCGAACTGCGGGGAAAAAATGCGAAAAGAGTTTTGTAAGACAATTTAACCTCATAATGTATCTCGTTTTGCAGTTTCTTTCACGCAGTTGGCACTAGCTATTTTTTTTTTTTTGTGGGCAATGAATTTTTTTTTTTTGTAAAATATAAAATTGTATAATAATAATTGCTCTTTTATGACAAAAAGTAGAAAGAGTAAAAATAAAAAGTCACAAATCGTTTAACATACTCTCACCATATAAAATAAAGTATTAAATTTTAAAATTGGAATTAAAAATTAATTAAAGGAATCAGTAAATTAAGTTTGAGGGAGCTACGTGCCAATGAATTGGCAGTGGTTTTTCTGAAAGGAACCAAATCGTAAGTTTGGCCCTGTTGTAGAACAAAACTTATTTAAATCCAAGAACGGATACGTGAAAGCATCGAAATCTGGAAAATTAACAAGTAAGCACATTTATAAATTTTTAGGTGCAATATCGCAATTAAGATGATAAATAATCGTATAATTTCAGATCACTCCAAAATTTGGTTGGAAAAAGTATTTTATCCACATATAGGTCATCACTCCATACTATTATTGGATTCTTGGTGTAGTCATTGTGACAGAGTTGTAGAGGAAACAATGCCAGAAAATAAAATTATTAATGTAAAAAAAATTCCAACTGGAACCATGGGAAAAATTCAACCACTTAATGTGTATGGGTTCCGAATTTGGAAAAACTTTGTCCGAAAATTTTCTGATAATGTAATGATAATGAATTATAATATGAATTTACATTTCAGACATAATATAATTAAACTTCAATCATTAGTTCACAACCAACTGTCTTCAACGAGATATATAGATATTTTTAAATATTCCTGGTACAAAAGCGGTTATGTCAATGAGAGACCGGACAAATTGGTTAATCCTGTAAATTTCAGTTTTGGAGTGTTTTTTAGTTGTTTGAAGGATCGTGGAGAATGATTTATTGAAGATGCCGTTGTAGATGTATAGGTACAGAGATTGGTGCTTGTACGTTACTGTCTCTGGGCCGTCGCGCGCAGAACTGACGCCGGCAGGCGTTGCGATGAGTCGGCGGCGTGCCTTGGTAGTTGGAGGGGCGTAGAGAGGGCCGTGTAGAGGCGCGATGACGTCAGCGTCTCGAATGTTCGAGGCGTTGGATCGTCAACATTCCGCCACCTTCGCCAGCCTGGCGAATGGACCTCAATTGGTAGGATGGAGGCGTACGACCTTGGCAATGGGACGACGGAGAGTGGTGGTGGCAGTGCGAAGATCGACCACGCGACTGATACCATCACTCCCTGGATGGATGGCGGTGACACGTGCAAGGGGCCACTTGGCTGGAGGCGTGACCTCGTTGCGTACGAGCGCGAGATCACCCACGGCTAATGCTGCTATTGCCTCCACTTATGTTGTGCCTGCAGCGAAGCCAGATATTCTGACGACCACCTCGTTCAGAAATGTTGGGTCAGCTGGCTGATCAAAAGCCAGGGCTTTCCTGGTGGTATATTAACACCTGTGACATCTCCTTCAGGCACTAAAAAAGACGAACGCTGTATAAGGAAATATGATGGTGATAAAAATTCTAGATCAGAAGGATCGTCCGTGAGAGCAGTTGAATTAAGGCATGCTTCAATTCTGCACATAAAAGTCGCAAGCTCCGAAAATGTGAGAACTTGGTCTCCAATGATGCGACGTAAATGATGTTTAGCCGATTTAACTGCGGCTTCCCATAAACCACCAAAATGAGGAGCACTAGGAGGATTAAAAATCCAAGTTCCTTCTTGAGTAAGCGAGCGAACAACACACGATGAGAAAGACGACGAAGCTTCGACCATTTGCCTTAGTTGAGCAACTGCCCCAAACGAAGTTAGTCCCTTGGTCAGAGTACAACTCCTTATAATGACCTCGACGAGCCGTGAATCAATGAAACGCTGCGATGAACGCGTCACTAGAATAATCCTCGACAACCTCGATATGAACGGCTCTGATGGCCATACAGATAAAAATGGCAATGTAACCTTTTACCGTGCCTTTCACTCTAGTTTTAGTGAGATAAAGATGAATAGGACCGGCGTAATCGACGCCTAAGCGTTGGAAAGGCGAATAGTGGCGAACGCGAGCCTTGGGTAACTCGCCCATTAATTGGGAAGGGATTCGAGCAGCATAACGAAAGCAAGTAGTACATGCTCTTATAACCTTCTTTACTTCAGCTCGACCTTTCACTATCCAATACTGACGTCTGAGAGTGGCAAGCGTTAATTGAGTGCCACCATGAAGAGTGCGATGATGAGCATCCCTAATTATTAGAGTAGTAAAATGACACTTAGCAGGTAAAATAAAGGGAGCTTAGCATCTTCTTCGAGAAGAGAGTGGCCAGTCGACCGCCCACCCTGAGCAAATGATTTTGTATCATGGGATTAAGTGGTAATAGAGGGCTTTTAGTAGTAAGTTTACCTGTTCTAGTCAATTGTTGCAGTTCAAATTTAAAATAAGCAGTTTGAACTAGATAAATCAGACAAAGTCTGATGTCCTCAATCTCATTAGCGCTGATCTCCTTCGAGATCAGAGTGTGATGGCATAGTAGGGATTGAAGAACAGAGAAACTGACGACCGTACTCGACTTCGCTTTACACTCAGTTTTCGAGCGGATTCTGTGGATGAATCTGAAGCAATACGAAGCCACTCGTAAGAGTTTATCTAAGCAAGAGTACTTATCAAAGAGACTCCAAATTTCTGAAGTATTCTCGACCGAATTGGGAGTGCTCTTGCTAGCGACTAGAGTGTGATTAGGTTGAAGATTCAGACTATTTACGGTAAAATTGAGCTCGTCATCAGACCTTGACCGTGGTTCATGGCAATCAAAAAGCCAAACGGGACCTTTCCACCATAAGCTATGCGAAGCTAGTTTTGAGGGCTCAATACCTCGTGAAATGACGTCCGCAGGGTTATCACTTGAGCGTACGTGATGCCAGTAAGCATCAGGTAACAGAGTATAAATTTCCGAACACCTATTTGCTACAAAAACACCCCATCTAGAGGAATGATCCTTAAGCCAAAAAAGCACATCCGCCGACTCAGACCAAAGATGAACACTCTCTATCTTTATTGGGAAAGATTCCATAAACGTTTGGACCAGTTGGGCAAGTAGCAACGCAGCGCAAAGTTCTAAGCGAGGTATGCTTAGCGTCTTAAGTGGAGCTACTCGCCTTTTAGCCACTTGAAGTGTGACAAGCACTTCTTGTGTTTGGATTAAGCGCAGGTAGACAACTGCACCATACGCAAATTTTGAGGCACCTGCGAATCCGTGGATTTCCAGAAGTTCACATTCGAGAGTGTATGCACTCCAGCGAGGGATTTTGTTCTCAGAAATAGAGGGAAGATCATGCAACCAATTTTGCCAACGGTTAGAAATTACATGAGGAAGCTCCTCATCCCAACCAACCTTAAGAATCCATAGAGACTGCATGATAATTTTTGCAGTGATCACAACAGGAGCTAATCATCCCAAAGGATCGAAGATACGAGAAATTATGGAAAGAACCGAACGTTTGGTAAATGGCAGTTCAACAGGGGTATCCTCAATGTGAAAACTAAAATAGTCTGTTTTAGGTTGCCAATCTATCCCTAAAATTGGTACAGATGTTTATGAGGCAACTAATGTAATGGAGTCTGCAGCTAACATATTCGAGGGTAAACAAGAGAGAACTTCAACATTATTTGAAGTCCACTTTCGAAGATTGAACTGGCCTTGTTTAAAAAGTTGAATTAACTCATCTTGTTTTTTCAATGCTTCATCTAGTGAATGTGCACCAGAAAGCACATTATCCGAATACATCTCTGATCGAACAGCCTCAGCCGCGATTGGGAAAGCTTTGCCATAGTCTTCGGTTAATTTCAAGAGTGTGCGTATAGCTAGAAACGGCAAACAGGCCAAACCATACGACACTGTTGTCAATCGATACACCTGAATGGGTTCACTCTTGTCAAAACGCCATAAAATCGATTGGAAGGGTTGATCAACTTGTTCGACACCAATTTGTCTGAACATTTTTTACACGTCAGCTGAAAGAGCGATCTTATACATACGCCAGGCGCAGATCAAAGCGATGGGATTTTGAAGAAGATTGGATCCAACGTGTAGAAGATCGTTGACCGAAACACCTGATTTGGGTTTGTTAGAGCCATTAAACACAGTACGCAATTGGTGGTCGTACTGGTTTCCCTCCACACACCGTGATGTGATAAGAAGGCTTGGGAGCCGTTAGAAGTAGAATCGAGATTCGAAAGTAGTAACATATGACTTAAGTCAATGTATTCTTTTATGAATTCAGTATAAGCTATTCTTAGTTTCCCGTCCTTAGCGAAGTTTGCTTCGAGACGATTGAGTGCGCGTAATGCGGCAGAATGAGAGCTCATGAGAAGAGCAGACGTCAACTGGTCTCGACTTTTCCAGGGTAGACTTACTATATATTGCCCTGTTTTATCTTGACGAGTTGATTTTTGATAGAAATCCTCGCACGCTTGTTCATCAAGCGAGTAAGATTTTTTGACGATAGATATTTCCTCCGCCCTCCGAAAATCTTGTACGAGCTCCAGAAGCTCGCAGCTGTTCGAACAATGAAGAGATATTGATTCTAGCCCTATTTCTGAGGGTGACGAACAGAGATTACCTGTCAAGAGCCATTCGAAATTGGAGCTAAGTGCTATCGGTTGAAGATTCTGACACTTAACAATTTGATTTTCAATGATTTGCGCGTAAACGCTAGCACCGAGAAAAATATCGATGCGTGAAGATTCGAGATACATGGGGTCTGCTAGCTGCAGCCCTCTTAAGTATTCGAAATTAGAAATACCACCTACGACGGGGGCTTATAAGAAGAGAGTATTGGCAAGGCAATGCCATTAACTTCCAATGAGAAAGTCGAATTAAAATGAGGTTGTATAGTAAGACAAGCTACCTTAGAAGAAATCGCAGCTGTCTTTTCAGCTATACCTTGTATGTGCGTGTGACTGGTTCTACAATTTAGAGAAAGCAAGCTACACAAAGCTTGTGTAACAAGTGAGATTTGAGATCCAGGACCGATCAGCGCACGAACTTGAATTTTAGTTCCGTTATGACCAAGGGCGTTAACCCTAGCGGTAGCTAAAAGTACTCCTGTACATTTAGTACTTACTCCACTATTAAGGGAGACTGCTTGAGAAGCAGATTGATCGTCTTCTGAAATGACGAGATTGCCACAGTTTGGGCTAGATGAGCTGGACACTGAGTCAATCTGATGAGTCTGCGACGAACTGATTACTTGATTGCTGTCAGTGTGCACCAAAGTGTGATGCTTAGCTTTGCAAAGAAAGCATCGATACGTGGAAGTACAATTTCTTATATGGTGCTTCCCAAAACAATTATAACAAAGATTAGAAGACTTAAAAAAGTCTTATCGCTCGGGAATTGACTTATTGAGAAATTGTTCACATCGATTTAAGTAGTGAGGTTCATTACATAGCGAACATTTCCTTTTCTGATTGGTTTTCGCGTTTTGAGGCGAAGCTTGATGAGAATAAGCCGTATGAACATTGCCATGTTCTGGCTTCAGACATTTTGGATTGTTGGACTAAGTTTTAGGGTTATTATTTAGAGACGATTTAGTGCCAGTTTCGATGGCCTCTAGAGTGAGGGTTTGACTTCGAAGAAAGGCCTGAAGTTGCTCCATTGTCGGTGGATCGACACTATCACCTAGGTGTCTTTCCCATTCTTTACGTGTATTTAAGTCGAGCTGCTTAAGCGAAAAACGTACCATTAGGTCATTTCTTAAAGAAGCTGCTCTATTAAGGGATGTTAGACTAGCTATTGGGTTAAAAAGTTCCCTGTAGATGCGTTTAATTTCTGACGAGGTGTCTGACTTCATGGGTTTGACTGAGAAGATTTCTGAAATGTGAGAGCTAACAATACGACGTTGATTTTCGTAATATTCAATTAAAGTTGTCCAGGCTCGTTCGTAATTATCATCCGAAATGGAAAGAGATTTAATTTTCTCAAGTGCCTCACCTGTAAAGTGAGTGCCAAGATAATGCAATTTCATAACAGGTGATAAGTACTCGCGACGATGAATGACGGCGCGAAAGACGTCCCTAAAATGTTCTCAATCAGAGAATTTACCTGAAAATTTTGGTAAATCTATCTTAGGTAAAGATTGAAACGAAATGTTAGTTGACTGAGCAGGACTTGTAGTAACTGAGACAGCATTCGAATTAGAGGAGCCTTGAGTGGCATTTCTTGCTCTAACAGCCTTTAAGTAATCAAGAAATTCTCCTCGGCGGACAAAAAAGCTATCCTCAATCAGATCACAGAGGTTAGTTGTAAAATAAACATGATTTTTATCAAGATCCTTAATGAGAAGGATTTTCTCGTGATTTAACCGAAAAGTCGTATAATTTGTCTCAAGTCCGGCGAGACATGATTCCGCATAACCTTCCGTCATGTTATCTTTACCCTTAGATTTGAAATTATGGAAAGAATTTGCAATTTTAACTTGGAGGGTCATCTGCTTAGCATGCAACACCTCCATTTTGAGATCGAAATTAATTAAGTTAACAACGAACTTGACTATTTAACTTTGGTATTGAGTTAACTATGTTTACCCACTCGAAAGTAGAGTAACCATTAGTGGAAATTGTTACAATTAAGTCTTAACCTAGGTTCTAATACTTATGCTCGAATGAACGTGAAGATGCGCCTGAAGATGCCAATGTAGAGCGCGTCTGCTAACGTTCCCACGGTGATTCAGCTGATGATCCACAACGTTGACTGTTCGACAACCAATAGTTGAATGGATTGTACACAGTTATACCTGATGCGTGGTCTGCAGTTGAGTCAGCAAATACATCCAGATGAAGGCCAGCGGTCTAATTTGTAGTCAAGTGGTATCAGCAATCATTCATCAGTCGTGATTCTCAGTTGAAAGCAACGGCGCCTCTTATTATGTGCAGTCGTCATCCAATGAAACTGCAAAGTCACATAACATAAGTATTTGCTAAGTCAAATATTGCCTTCAATTACCCACAGACAAACTTCTAAGACGCAAAGTTAAATAGTAATAAACAACTCAAAATTAAATAATTCCAACTTCAACTACAAGTACTCAAAGCTTTACTCGACTGACTTCAAAATGAAAGAAATCGATGAATTCTCGTTAAATGAAATTGACAAGACTAGATTGACTAGACGACAATTGCAAATTTTAGTTTAAGTAAATTGGAGCAATACGTGTGTTCATGTACAGGGACGAAGCATCCGAGCGCAATCGTATCGGCGATGGAAGCGAAGCAAATGGACTCCTCCGAGCACTGCACCGATCCGTTGGTGTGCGCCCCCTGTGGCGAATGTTGAACTCGTCCGCCTCCGAATCCTCTTGGCTTGGCGTATTCGATTTCCCGGACGGTACGCGTCCTGATGGTCATCCACTTGAAGACGTCTCTTCCTCCTTCGTGGAAAACTGCCTGTATGCCCGGTGAACACCACGCTCCTAGATGTTGTAGCGAGCGATGTCCACGCGGGTACTCCGTGGCTTGACTTGTGTAAGCTCCGTAGCGTGTACGCTGCACGCGGGTACTCCTTGGCTTGACTGATGTGGACCCCGTAGCGTGTAGGCTCCACGCGGGTGGTCCTTGAACTGAGAGGCGTGAACCCCGTTTCGACTCGTTGCACTAGGCGGCAACGATTAAATGATCATCGTACGATCGCGATGATTCTAGAGCTGGTTTTACAACGCACGCTCTTCTACAGAAGTTGCCACTTGCTGCTCTTGACTACAACAAGATGACTGCCGATCACCGTACACGCGGTGATTCTAGAGCTGGCTTTACAGCGCACGCTCTTGGCGACGTCTTGGAGTCGGTAACAACGCGCACTCCAAGGCGTTTTCAGAAATGGGGAAGATAAACATAACATATTATTCAAAACATGATCACTTCGCACATGGTAAATCCATGATGTAGATACATTTGCTGGTACTCTAAAGGCTAATTGAAAAGTATAATACCACGAGTTGATCTTACCATAATTTTTAAGGACATTGGTATGGATACCTAATCAATAATAAAAATTTTCGGTGTACGAGGTTTATAATCACTGGCAATATTTAACCGGTACGGTATCCAGAAAAAAACTATGATACTGCAAGTTAATATCATCACTGCCAATACATCGATAATGAAATCGATCACTTATAAATAAAAATGTGGCGCGGTAGCTAACCGAAAAGTGTAATACTGCAAGTGGATCTGACCATAATTTTCGAAAAAAATCGTACCAATGCAGAATCACTAGTCTTCTGGATAGAGATGAAGTTGCAACCGCAGTAAAAAAACATTGGAAATAAAGAAAAAAAACAAATGAAAAGAGTAGTTGGAATGCCCAAAGGTATAATGCAATGTATCTTTTTATATCTAATTAAAAGTATTATTTTCGGAAACGTTGAAGTTTAAGTAGAAACATCTATGAATCGTTGTTTTATAATTAATTCTATGGTTCTCTCATAGGTATCGGGTCAACCTATCTAAGACTTCGTTTTTATTTGTGAATTCTAGATACCTCCACGTTTGCTTATTAAATAAAATTGAGTTATAAGAATAATAAAAATTAAACATCCTAAATTTAACACAAATTTTATTTTCATAATGAATGTTAAAACTAACCTGCGAAGTAACAATAGCCTGCCATGCAAATAGCTGTTGCATTATTTGAAATCTAGCATCTTCAATACTTGGATAGAGATACATAGTTTGATTTGTAATTCTGACTTCGTGTAATTGATTCTGAATTTTCGGATCCCCACCTAATTTATGAGTCGGTTGACTAGGAGCATCAGTATCCATACTTAAATCAACTTCTTTTATTCGACCAATTAAAGCATCAGTCCAAGCTTTAATTCCTGCTTCAAGACGAGATGCTAAATTTTTTTCAACTTCTTCATCAAGTTTTGATACCCATAGATGAAGATTTGAAAAATTTTTCAAAGAGAGTTCATCAACAGATTTCTGTATTTTAGTTAGTATGTCAGCAAATGTATTTGCCGAGTAAGGACATGTTTCTAAAGATCTTACGTCAACATCTAGTTGTTCTTCTACAACTAGAAGATCTTCAACCTTTTCTTGAAATGATAAAACAACATCTGATAATCGCTGAACATATGAATCTAATTTGTAACTTTCCCAAATTAAAGTAATACCCTGTAAAATAAGTGGGACATAGAATATTTTTTGTAAGAAATAAAGCACATCTACTTACCTCTGATATTAGAACCAAAACATCTCTTCGCAATCCAGCTATTAATGGAATAATGTTTGACTTGTCTTCAATCTAGAATGAAAAAGAAATGATTGCCAATTATTTTAAAATATTTCTTACCATTATATAAAACAGAAAATATAGTTTATGAGGATAAAGAAAAAAAAACCGTGGCAAAATAAGATTTTTTACTTATTCTACTTATAATTTCTATACTATAACACCGTTTTTACCAAAAGTCAGAAAAAAAGTTAAAGATATTTTCAGGATTACCCAGATAAAAAAACTCATTTTTCAAGGAAATTTTTGTAATATTTTATAATTGTAGACTGTTCATTCAACATTTTTTTATTGAAATTTATTTAGTGAAATATAAACCTTCACATATATCTATACACATTAAAAAAAATTAAAACTTTATCAATACTTTTTGTAATTTTTCTAATTCTTGATCAAGCAGGACCCTGTACAAATCTTATGGAAAAGTGACTTCGATTAAGGGGGCTAGACCACTTTTCTCAAAAAAAAATCGATCTTTTTTTTTTGCTTTTTTTATAGGAAAATATCTATAGAATATGCTCCATTTTGCCCGAGAACGATATCTATTTCTTTTTCAAAGATATGGATAAAATACTGATTATACTTTTTACCGATTTTTCTCTGTAATTTTGTTTTTCTCCAATATTCAGTTTTTTCGACATACATGCTCTTATTTATTGGTAGTATTTCTTTTTCCTTACGATTATAAATATATATTTTTTTTTAATTTTTATTAAATCTACATTAATATATTTATAAATATAAATAAATATTATGTAAAAATAAATCAATTTATTAGAAAAAAATAACAGAAAAAACTGACAAAAATCAATCGAATGACGTTTTGAGGACGTATAATACATGTAATATACGTGTATAATTACGAGTATAATCTGTAAAATTCCTAATTCATAGCGTTTTATGGTAGAAATATCTCGAATAATATAAAACAACTGAATATAAAATGATTGAATATAAAATAATTATTATACTATGGAATAATATATAACAATTAGGGCTCTTGCACAAATGGAGGAATGGCGAGGAATAACGCCTGGTAGACAATCACAAGAAAGTTCTAAAAAGACGTATTCCTTCTTACTCCTTTAAAAAGGAACACGTATTTTTAAAGCTCGCTTGTGATTGGCTGTCAGGCGTTTTTCCTCGCTATTCCTCTATTCGTGCAAGAGCCCTTATTGTATAGAACGTTTTGGAGCAATCGGGCGTGAACTGTGTTGAACTAAAGATATTTGGACTATGATACGCCATGAATTACGTATGCTATAGATTGACCACGCCACTTTTGTTTCATACGACACAAACATATGTAGAAAGGGCCCTGAGCATTTGACATCGTAACCTATTTTTAGAACTTTAATTTGTGTAAACACAGCTCAGTTGAATCGAATCTTTCGATTACTACGATTGATTTTACGTCGTTTTTAACGTAAAAAGTGTTTTTTCCTTTGGTATTTGCTATTCGTGTGTTTATTTGACAGAATAATTATTATCTTTATAGAGTTGTGAGCTTACTGAAATATAAAAATAGTATTTAAAAAAGGAAGTAAAAAGACTTTGAACAAAGTTTGAAAATGGCTTCAAAGAATGGACGAGATGCGAAGGAAAGATTTATCAATGCTCGACCTGACTTCAAATACTCAAGAGGAAGGTCCAAGAAGAGGGTTAGAATTTTTCAAGGAAATATCGATAATAAGAAAAATAACAGAAAGCGAAGAAGAAGATCGACTTCAGCTAGAAAGATGATAGATAGGCCAACATATTCTCACTGCGACACACAGAATAGAACAATGAAAATCAGCATTCTGTTTCCTGAGCTCTAAAGAGCTTTAACAAATATTTCCAAGATACTCATTAATTTTATCATAAGCAGAATAAGCCACTGGTGATGATAAGTCCATGATTCCACAGAAAGTTGATAGTACAGTGTGGTCGTGGCCAAGTGCACGCATAGCAAGCATACTGCTTCTATTTATTTCCCATGCATTATTCATGGGACTAGCTTTCTTGCAGGAATTGATTGCTGCCATTTGGCCACATCGATCACACACTAAATCAATTTTTAATCCAAAATCTTGAAGGCAATAAAAAAAGCGTCATGGAGAACTACTTCCCAATAATATTAAAAGTATATTTTGTACACGCTCAAACTGTGGAAAAACGAATGCACTACTTTCTCTTATTACTCATCCAAGCGGATTAAAATTTGAAAATATATATTATGTTTACTTAAACACTGGAACAATCCAAATACCAATTTCTTATACTTCCCTTGGAGCCCATAAATGAAATTCAGTACTTTCCATTCAAAGATCATGATGAAGTAATATCAGCAGAAGATGTATTGCCAAACTGAATTATGAAATTTGATGATGTAACCTGTGAAAAACATGATAACATCAAGAATTTCTTTTGTATGGGACGCCACAAAAATGTGGACTGTTCCTATCTATATCAATCTTATGTACGCATTCCCAAATGTCTAATACGAGATAATGTTAATTTATTAGTATTATTTCGTGAAGATGATATGAATTTAAAGCATGTATATAATGATCACGTAAATACAGATATGTCATATAGTCAATTTAGAGATTTGTGTTCAATCTGCTCGAATAATGATAAGTATGGCTTTCTTCTTATCGACAAAGATAGGACACTTGATACCGGTCTATATAGAAGGGGTTTCGATCACTTTCTTATAAATATAGCTACCTTGAAATAAAATAGGTTAGTTTGAGTTCAATCGTTCATTAGTCAGCATGGCACATTTCCAGAAAGAGCAAAACGTTCTGAATGAAATTATAAAATGGAGAAAAGCAATTATGCGAAAGTAAAAGGAGTTGAGGCAAACCAAAACTGACGTGGTAAAAGTTTTAGATGAAAAATTTAAGCCTATTGTAAGTCCGCTTGTAAGACTTGTCGATGCTGCAAAAAAGAGAAAAGTTATTAAACTAGCAGCAGAAGAGCAAAAACCAATAAATATTATAGAACTCAGTACAAATAACGATGGAGAGGAGGAAGAAAAGGAACAGGAGGAGGTGCGAGAGGAGTCACAAAGTGATCTCGAAGAAACTATAAGGATCGGAGTAGTGGATACATCATTTGAAACAGCTGAAAGCGAAGTATATGATGAAATATCAGAATCGTTTACACAAGACGAGGACGAAACAGAGTCATTTAAACAAGCTTATTTACAGACTTATAGAAAGCGTACCAAGTCGCTTGACAATACATTGGAGTACGAATAGAGAATGAATTACTAAAAATCGGCAATTCACTGATACATTTTACAAAACATTATGTAAAAGTACAAAATGTAAGTTATCCAAAAACAGCTGGTCTATTCCAATTGCTCTTTCAGAAGCAACCTAATTCGATGCATACAAGATCGAATGATATTCAACATTTCTTTGTATGATTCTATCACTCATTTTTGGTATTTCTTGTGTGGGACTCTTGATGTTAATGAGTACAACTGATTTAAATTAAATATACGACGTTTCGATAGCTTGATCGCTATCCTTTTCAAGTCCTAAATTTTATTACAAACTTAATACTACAAGTCACTTTTTTTTTTAAAACATATACAAAAATATACAATTATAAACAATTGCTTGTCTTACCTAATTAACATCAGTATTACACTTCGTCACATTTTTCTAGAAAATAACAGAGCTTTTTTCTTTTCTAAAATAATAATAAGAACAAAAATGCAATTTGTATAAGTTTTTTGCACAAAGGTCACGTCAAATCAAGTATAACTTTACCTTATTTTTCATTTTATCAAATACGTCAATGTACATTGTTAATAAATTAAGACGGTTAATAAACATAAAAAACCGACACTAATAATAAATCAACATATAAAAACTCTCACAACTAATAAAATAACAAAGAAGACTGTCACAATTAATAAATTAACACTAAGAATGAGCAAAAGCAGTCAAGGCAGATAAACCAGTAGAACGAGAAAAATGTAAAAATAAGTTTGAATATATGAATTGATACAACGTTAATATACCGCAAATTGGCTTCGTAATAAACTTAGCAATTGACGTCATATCACGTCAACATATTCATTTTCAATTTTTATAATAAAACTATTATAACTATTATTAAAATTTAATTATGTCTTAATTTATTAACAAGTTGTCAAATCCTATAAAAAACTGTTGTTAAATTGAATTTTAATTTGAGTTTATATCTTATAAAGTTATCAGAAATCTAATTTTAATTTGAAATTTCACGCTTAATTGCTATTAGGCACTCTGTTTCTGCTCACTCATCACCATTGAAAGTGATGCGCGCGCAGACCGGGAGCGCTCGGGGTGGCAAGTCTCGTGAACTGCCACAGTCAGCGAGAATTTTCAAACATTTCAAGGTTATGTTCGGCAGTTATACTTGATTAATTTATTTATCTTATTTATTTCATTTCTTTGAGCAATTGCGAATAATGGTTATTTAATTTTTGTGTATCTTCTTTAATATTTATTGGATTCTTTTGTAATTTAATGTTCACCATTTCAGATATTAATCTTTTTTTCCATATTTCTTCTTTGTCCAATATTGTTGTATTTTCAAAGTCAAAAGTATGTTTAAAATCATCCATGTGCTTATTAATGACAAATTTATTTTCATCTTTTTTCTTTGTATTCGCAATGTGCTCTATAATTCTTGTCCCTAACATCCGCTTACTTTCTCCTACATATGTAGCATCACAATCTTTACAATTAATTTTATAAACTATACTAGTCTATTCCATAGTTTCTTGTCTATCCTTTCCTCTTCTTATTACAGTACTGAGATTATTCTTGATTTTTGGAATAGTAGTGATGCTAATTTTTTTCAAACTATGTGAAACCTTTTCAAAAGTATCTGGTATATACGGCAAAGTCAATATTGTATTTCTTTTTTCTCTAGGTATATTTTTATTGTTATTATTACTAAATTCAATCTTTTTTAATCTTTCTTTCATATAAAAGTCAACAAATCTACTAGGATATTGGTTATTTATTAAAAATTCTTTAACCAGATTGCTGTTTTTTTCCCAAAGCTGTCTGTTTGAAAGTAAAACCGCTCTGTCTATTAGATTATATATCATTGCTCTTTTTTGTGATATGGAATGGTTCGATTTGAAATTTAAAAATCTGCCTGAAAACGTAGGTTTGTGATACCAATCTGTAATGATTTTATTATTTTCTCTTATAAGTTGTACCTCTAAAAAACTTATCATACCGTTATGTTCAACTTCATGTGTAAATTTGAGTCTATTATGGTAAGAGTTAAATATTTCTAAAACTTGTTGTATTTTATTTTTAGGTATACTCATAATGACATCATCTACGTATCGATAATAAAACAGTGGTCTCAAATCTAGCTTTTTTATACATTCTTCTTCCAAATCTACCATTACCATATCAGCAAATAAAGGACTTATGGGACTCCCCATAGGAAATCCATAGGTCTGTCTATAGTACTTTCCATCGAATTGGAAAAATGTATTATTCTTTAAAAACTTTGAAGTATTAATTATTTCTGTTAAGGGTACATCCTGAGTTCTAATATAATGATGCCTTTTTTCTATACTTTTAACTACTAATTCCTGCGGTACATTCGTGAAGAGTGATGTGACGTCTAGTGATGAGTGAGCAGAAACAGAGTGCCTAATAGCAATTAAGCGTGAAATTTCAAATTAAAATTAGATTTCTGATAACTTTATAAGATATAAACTCAAATTAAAATTCAATTTAACAACAGTTTTTTATAGGATTTGACAACTTGTTAATAAATTAAGACATAATTAAATTTTAATAATAGTTATAATAGTTTTAATATAAAAATTGAAAATGAATATGTTAACGTGATATGACGTCAATTGCTAAGTTTATTACGAAGCCAATTTGCGGTATATTAACGTTGTATCAATTCATATATTCAAACTTATGTTTACATTTTTCTCGTTCTACTGGTTTATCTGCCTTGACTGCTTTTGCTCATTCTTAGTGTTAATTTATTAATTGTGGCAGTCTTCTTCGTTATTTTATTAGTTGTGAGAGTTTTTATATGTTAATTTATTATTAGTGTCGGTTTTTTATGTTTATTAACCGTCCTAATTTATTAACAATGTACATTGACGTATCTGATAAAATGAAAAATAAGGTAAAGTTATACTTGATTTGACGTGACCTTTGTGCAAAAAACTTATACAAATTGCATTTTTGTTCTTATTATTATTTTAGAAAAGAAAAAAGCTCTGTTATTTTCTAGAAAAATGTGACGAAGTGTAATACTGATGTTAATTAGGTAAGACAAGCAATTGTTTATAATTGTATATTTTTGTATATGTTTTAAAAAAAAAAGTGACTTGTAGTATTAAGTTTGTAATAAAATTTAGGACTTGAAAAGGATAGCGATCAAGCTATCGAAACGTCGTATATTTAATTTAAATCAGTTGTACTCATTAACATCAATATAGTCCCACACAAGAGATATTCAACATTATCGAAAAATCGTAGAAGTGACAAGTGCTTTTAGAAAAAGTTATAATGAATCTCAACCTTTACGCAAGTCTACTAGTAAAAAATATACAGATAATTTTTTCAATAAATCAACAAAAAGAAAATCTATTGAAGGCTCAAGCCTCATTCCTAAATTTAAAATTGCACGAAGAGGTGTGTATGTGGATTATGTATTCAGGGATGACCCTAATCAATTAGTCAATCGTCTTCGTTTACTCTTGGAGGAACTGGAAACTGGAAATCAAAGTCACATAAACGAAATTCACTCTATCATTGAAGAACTGAAAGGAGCAGGCTATATACATTAAAATGTCATCAAAGAGAGTACACTTTGATTCCAAACCAGTTATTCACGTAATGTAGGTATGGTTCTATGCTAATCGAGCAGCGCGTCATGGAGAGTGGGAAGAAATAGCACGCGATCGTGAGCGTTTTCGAATGCGAATTCAGAGACTATCAGAAATTATCAAACCAGTGCTCATACATAATTATAATACATATTTGTGCAACAGTATAAATTGACTAAACTTGTTGGTATTGCAATCAGTTGTAACATGAGTGTCGATGTATTCGGACATAATCTCGAGCGAGTTGGAGTTAGTCGAGGTCCTCCAGGTATTGGATTCAAACTCACTTCTGATGGGCAATACGACATTGATAACAAGAGATTATGCTACGTTGCCGAGCCTACTCAAGGAGGCAATGCTGTTAATCTGCAAACCCTGCAGCGTATAGTTGTAATGGAAATTAGGAGCTTGCATGAAGTTATTGCTAAAATAAGAAAATATTTGGATACTTTAGATCTTATTGTTGAGGCTGGTCGAGATGAGCTAGATGCGAAATGGTTAGGAATACAGTATGTAATTCGGAGTAAAGAAAATGCAGCAGCAAGTAGTTAAGGAACTTCACAAGCCTGCACGTCGAAATTATCGACGACGCAAGTTTATCGTACGTGGTTTAGATGAAACGTGGCAAGCTGATATAGTGGAGATGCAGCCTTATGCTCGAGAAAACAACGGCTATAAGTATATGCTTACTGTCATCGATGCATTTTCTAAGTATGCATGAGCTGTTCCTGTAAAGCAAAAACTGGTAGTGATGTCACAGCAGCAATGGAGTCGATCTTGCAGCAGGGTCCCAAACCAAAAAAATTACAAACCGATCAAAACAAAGAATTTTACAATGCTACATTTTAAAGTCTCATGCAAAGTTACAGAATTAATCTGTATTCGACATCTGTTCTCGAAAGTGGGCGGGGCCTCACCGGCTTCAGAGCGCTACACAGGTCGGCTGGTGGGCGGGTGGTGGGGGGAGGCAAAACTCTCCTACTAGCTTGTATAAGTTTCGTTAGGTAAGTGTGCGAACAATGACTTGTTTATTTCATTTAGTCAGAAATATCTTCATGTTTAAAACCAGTCCCACGTTCTTGAGCATATTTCTATATACAAGATATAGTAAAGCGGTTTTGGGAACTTACTGATCAGAGGCTTTGCCTGTAGAGATTTAAATTTCCGTAGTATTCGTTTAGGTTTCTCAGAGATGTCGTTTAATTTATCAACTTTTGAAATACTATCTTTACGTCAGTATGCAAACAATGACTTGTACGTTTTTACAGTCGAAAATAATATTGTCTATAACAACAAGCCTCACGATACTGAGTATATTATCTATATATAAGGATTAGCTAGGCATTTTAGAGAACTTGCTAATTTACAGAAAAATATCTTTGTGAATAAGTAAACGTTTCGAGCTTTTATTTACATTTTATTGGACTGTTTTTAATTTATTAGTTTTTGAAAAAGGACTTGGTTAATGTGCGAACAATGTCTATTTTATTATTCATAATGAGAAATTCTGAAAATTTTGACAATATTTCTACATATATGAAATACTAAGGGTTTTTACTAACATATAAGCACTGTTGCTAGTAAATATTTAAATTTTCTTAGTATTTGTTAAGGTTTCTCCGAGTTCTTTCTAAATTAATCAGCTTTTATAAACTACTTTTAGGTTGGTGTGCCAACAATGACTTGGTTATTATATTGAGTCAGAAATATCTTCGTGTATTACAACGAGCCTGAAGTTCTTGAGTATATTTCTATATATTAGGGATAGTGAAGCGCTTTTGGGAATTTGCTGATCAGAAACATTGTCTGTAGTTATTTAAACATTCCTAGTATTTGTTTAAGTTTTTCATAAGTGTCGTTTAATTTATCAACTTTTGAAACACTACCTTATGTTAGTGTGCGTACAATACTTATGCGTTTTTACAGTCGTAAATAATATTGTACATAACAACAAGCCTGACGTTATGGAGTATATTTCTATATCTATCTTTTTAGAAACACTTTTTTAAAAAGTAAAACTTTGGCGAGTATAAGTGTATTTCTAATCCCTATGAAAACATTTTCTATTTCTCCAAACTAATTTTTTGCCGGACGATGCGTCCGGCAAATATTTGTATTTTGAAAAAAATCTGCTAAAATTTCAGAAAATACTTGATTGATTGGAGGATTGAGTTAGTTACGAAATTAATAATATGAGAAATTAAAAAATTCCATAACTTTCTTTTGTTTAATTGTCATTTTTTAGTAACTAATGTGATGGA
>CM070875.1:98614127-98771627 GCA_036365515.1 Torymus aiolomorphi | reverse complement strand
TAATGTCTAAGCGTCTACACCTTAATAAGAAAACATGCTGTAATTTCGCTTTACTGACTTTATGATATAAATCAGAGATTTTCTTCATTATTCTTGTAATGTTGGCTCCAAAAGAATCAGTAATTGATTGAAAAAAGGATACCTCTTCCTGTTCAGTATGTTCCATTTTTGGATATTATTCTCCAATCAAGATCCAGTATTTATTTTAGAATTTGTTTATTTCATTCACAATGAATTAATAAGAAGTATTTACGTGATTTTGGTGAACAATACTTTATTATAAAAGTTTCGGTGGTCTAAACCTTGTTTACAACAATATAAAACATGTCAACAGTAAAAGTCATATTTCATGTACATTAAAAAAATTAACAATAAGAGATAAAATTACTCACTGTAGTCAATTACATGTAGAAATACATCAGTAAATTGTTAACAGAATTCCTGATACGAATTACTATTTAAGAACAAAGGTATTAATAATTATGAAAGATAGAATATGCACAGAAATTAATAAGTTTAAGTAGTTACTTGTCTGTAGTATTATTTGGTTCATACGTAACCAGAGAAGATTATAACTAAATTTGTATATAAACATCACAATACAATTAAAAAAACCGCTGCCAATACATTGGCACTTAGCTTCCTCAAAATAATGTATTTATTCACTTTTTTTTTTTAATTTTTCATAACAATAATTAATTGTATCATACCCAATTTTCTTTATGAATATTCGTAATAAATTAATATATTTTTTTCGAGAATTCATTCTTGTTACTCTTTTTCTCATGCGACAACCCGATATTTTTATAAATCCATTTTTTTAAAATATTATCACATGTTCAATTAGTTTTATTTTAAACCTCAAATATCTTTCGTCGTAATAGTTAGATTTTATTGGGCAACGAATTCAGTTTAAAGATATAAAAAAAATATATCTCTCCCAAATTTTAAGACTATTGGTTGATTTTCTTAATATTGTTATCGCGTGATAACAAAACTACTTTTTTATAAAACATTGTTTTTTTAAAAAACAAATAAAAATAATATTTTGAAATTTCAACCAAATATATTCTTCAATGAGTATAATAAGTGGTTAAAACTTGAAGTTGGTAAATCAATTATTATTTGAAAAATTTATTAAATAATTTTGAGCACATTTTCGTTAATAATAAATGACAGAGTGAAGATAATTTAAATATTAAAAAAAGAAAATATACATAATTTAAATACCTTTCAATAAAAATTTACGATGTTAAGTAATAATATCTGTAACATATTAAACAAGTGGCCGACAACAGTTGCATTTACCCTATTATTATATTATCATCAACAAAATGCTCATTAATTAAATTTTTTTTTTTTCAAATAACTTGTGTATAATATAATAACTGTTTTATACATAAAACAAAAATAATACAAATTAAACACAATCATAATCGTTAATATAGTGAAGATTATGTTAATGATTATGATCAAATTATGATAAAATTAGTTTAAGATTATGTTAAGATTATGTAACAAAATGCTACAAGTTGTGTGCACACCATAATTTTTTAATAAACTTTTGCTGAATGTGCATAACTTGTCCATTCTTTTTTGTTATATTTATTTTCAGATTGAATAAAACCAAATTTAAAATAAACTGAATTTGAAAAAATATTTTATTTCAAATATATTATTTTTATATCGCCAAAAGCATTATAGTATGGCGATAGTTGAAAACGTAGTTAGGGTAATTAAACATTTATCTGATAAGTTCGCTCATTCGCTAGTAGTAGTAGTGTTTAGTGGCCGTGGTACTTATAACTGAGCCACACCGATATGCCATATCATGTAGTACGTATTTATACTCCAAGGGAGTGCACTTTTGTTTGTTAGCGAAGCCTATAGATATTTGTTGGACGCTACCGCTCCAACTACTGGAGCTATAGTTTCAAGTAGGTTCCGAACCACTGTGACCACGGTGAAAGTAAGTACATGAAAAATTTGTGTTCCAGTGATGCCGGCTTTTTCACGTGAGCGGGAATCAAACCCGCGATCTTTTAGGTATGATCCTCATTCGCTATACATAACCTTCAGATGGCGCTTGGGTAAATCGAAAATAGTTACTAGTCCAGCTTGCAGCCTACACTGCTGCCACTATGCAACTCATGAGTATCAGACTAACAGCTGTTATTGCTGTATTATACGTTATTTTTGGTGCTTTATATATATTGAATCAGTTGTAACCACATGGACACATAGTTTTTCTTAAAAACAAAATGAAGATTGTTTATTATTAATAATTTAAGTTATTTTTATTAACATGTCGTTTTTTATAAGGAAACCAACTTTACCCTAAAGGTGTTAAACGAAAGGTAAGTTCTTTTGTAAATCTGATAATTTGTAAGCAATTGAAAATGTGTAACATTTTATAAATTGAAATTATTCATTAAAATAATTCCATAAAGGATAAAATTCGAATAAGGTATACAATGAATAGAGTAGTATGAAAGTTATTTATAAAATATTTACAAAATAAAATTTAAAATTCCAAAATATACATAGTTTATTCTAACCTTTTTTCTTTTCTATTTTATTTCTTTTTAGGTTAGAATAAACTATGTATATTTTTTAATTTTAAATTTTATTTTGTAAATATTTTATAAATAATTTTCATACTACTCTATTAATTGCATACCTTATTCGAATTTTGTCCTTTATGGAATTATTTTAATGAATAATTTCAATTTATAAAATGTTACACATTTTCCATTGCTTACAAATTGTAGATCAATGGTAAAAATTAAAAAAGTCAATGTTCTAAGTCTAAGAAAAAATCAACTAAAATCTATAATAATGACTATAATGAGAGTATTAATAGTACTTATGAAGATTTTTATGAATAACAAAATTTGTATTGTTTTTTATATAAATAGTACGGATGAATATTTTGATGAAGAACAAAAGAGGTATGGTTTTTTATATTATTCATTATCTTTATACTTTTCTGTTAAATCTTAACTGATTTTAGTAACAATGATGAGTCTAGAGATGACTCAGAAGAAGAATTTAAAACATTTTAAGAAAAGCGTCTTAAGTTATCTAAAAAATATTTAGCAGGAATAGAAGAAGAAGGTAAGTGACAAACAAGTATTTAAAGTTCTAAATTTTAAAAAAAGAAGTCTGATTTTTATTTTTTATATTTTAAAAAGGGACAGAGCATAGTTTGAAGAAAGGGCAAATAGCCAACGACTCAAAGATGAATAACTGGAAGAAAAAGTACGACTCAGAAAAACCATTGCCGATACTTATACAGGACACAAGGAACCATGCATTCTTCGATGTAAAGATCATAAAATTTCTAATACTTGTATTTGTTTATCCAGTGATGGGCTATATTTGTATTCTGGATCTAAAGATTGTAGCTTAGTCAAATGTAAGAAATAAAGAAAGACTAAAATCTATAACTTGC
This sequence comes from Torymus aiolomorphi, assembly GCA_036365515.1. NCBI lineage: Eukaryota > Metazoa > Arthropoda > Insecta > Hymenoptera > Torymidae > Torymus > Torymus aiolomorphi. The sequence goes on along the minus strand of CM070875.1, from coordinate 98,768,173 downwards.
ATTTTAGTACAAATAGCAAATTTTTGGTAAGCCTTAGCATAATTTATTGCATGTCATAATTTATATAAAAAATCCATAATTAATTTTAATTCATAAATAATAATATTATTTACAGGTAGTAGGATCGGAAGGCTCAAAGAACATAAAAATACTTTCAGTGGTGGATTTTAATCATATAAAAGATTTATAAGGTCATAGGGATATTGTACCCATTTTTGTTTTTTTTAAAAATACACATACTTTGTATTCTGCATCTAAAGATAGATGTGTCAAATTTTGGAATCTAGACCAAATGTCTTATGTTGAATCACTTTTTGAACGTCAAAGTGTTATAACATCTATTTTAAAGTGAAAAAGCTTTTTTGTGAGAGGCAAGGGGACTCACAATAATAAGTCACCCCGATATAATAAATTCAAAACTAATTAAATTATATCTAATATCAAATATTTATATTTTAAATTTAAATTATTTCTTTATCTTTGTAAGAAGCAATGGCACTAACCATAATAAATGTGTATAATATTTTTATAAAAAAGTCATTAACTACATTACAATGACATTAAATATGTAAATAGTAAATCTGGAATCATTTTGTTAACTTTGTGAGAGGCAAGGGGACTCACAATAATAAAGCACCCCGATAGTATAAATTACGTAATTAATTTTTTAAAAATTTGAAAATACCTTAAAACGATTATTCTAAAATGTATTGAATACACGGATAGCATATTTTCATAAAAAAGTGACCAACTAAACGAAAATTATATCAAATATGTATATATTATAAATATAAAATATTTCGTTATCTTTATGAGAGACAATGGGACACACAGTAATAAAACAACCAAATAATTAGATTTATGCATATATTAAATCAATAATATTTTCAAAATTCGAATAAGTTAAAGCAAATTGCAAAACTATTTTAAATATCTGTATATAATATTTTTAGAAATATTCTTTAATTAAATGCAAATGATATAAAATATGTATATATAATACAATTTGATTATTTCGTTATATTTGTGAGAGGCAAGGGGACTCACAATAATAAAGCCACCCGATGTAAAAAATGAAATACCTAATATTTTAAAATTCGTAAATAAGTTAAAGCTAATTTCCAAACGGTATTGAATATATGTATATATTTTCTGTGAGAGGCAAGGGGACTCACAATAATAAGTCACCCCGATATAATATATCAAAACTAATTAAATTATATCTAATATCAAATATTTATATTTTAAATTTAAATTATTTCTTTATCTTTGTAAGAAGTAATGGCACTAACCATAATAAATGTGTATAATATTTTTATAAAAAAGTCATTAACTAAGTAGTATGGGCTATGGGGCTTCTGGAACTTTATCCTCCCTACCTTGCCGACCACGGGTTCTACTCCTCGCTAACTTACCAACAGTCGATACCGACCGATTTTCCCGGCCGGTAGTGCATGCGCCTGCAATACCAACCGGTTTTCATTTACCATGCCGATCGCGACCGAGATTTCCCCGGCCGGTAGTGCATGCGCCTGTAGTACCAATCGGTTTTCATCTACCATACCGATCGCGGCCGATTTCCCCCTGATGGTAATCGATCAGATCGATTTACCAGCGAGTATCGGGATGTCTCATGTGTCTTGAGTAATATTCCTTTACATATGTAATAAAATGAATATAAATGAGTATTAAATTATATTATTTTAATATTAACTACAAATTGAAAAGATATTCAAACTTTTGTTATGTATGATAAGACGACAGAGTCAATGAAATAAATAAGTTGTGTGAAACATATTGAATACCTCTCATTCTTATCATTATTTTATAATACTTTATCAAAGTATGTAATATACTTTACATAAAATGTATGAAACGGTGATTCATGCGTAAGGATTGCTCTCTTTGAGAATAGCTAAGCGGACAGGATTCGAAAGGGAGAGCAATTGAAATAAATCAACAAAGCCAAATAATTAAGTATAAAAGAAAAGTAACAAATTTATTATAGCTTAAATCTACTTCACAATCGGTTCGGTTTTGGCGTAGATCTGAAACAACCAATGATAATACACGAGCATTAAGCCTGCTACTAGAGTACGCGGGTTTGGGGACGCGTGATCACGGTTCTTCACAAGTAGGCGAGTGCGCTCCCACTACTTGTGAACAACACCCGGGTAACGAGTGCGCTCATATACCCGGGGAATCATCTCAGCGCTACTTCTGGTGCAGAGTAACGAGTGCGCTCATATACTCCGCTCCGTCGGCAGGGCTCCAGGCTTTAGCGATTACGGCACTGGGCTGAGAGAATGATTTCCACGGCGCACGAGGCGGTATTTATACCCGCTTCGCCGTGTGCTGTAGAGACAGCGCGGTGGGGCGCGTTATAGCTTGCGCGTCGTATGCGACGCGTGGTCGCGGCGCTCGGTGGAGAGGGAAGCCGGCTACTCAGTCGCCTGCTCTCTCTCCTCGCTGTACGAGCTCCGGTACTTGTATACATGCGTGTGTACATGTATGTACACATTCGTACGCTCGCTCTCCCATGCCGTTGACAGGTTCGGCTGCTTTCTCTTTCTAGCGCACGCATGCTAGGAGAGAGAAAGCTTCTTATGATCGCGATTTCGTATCGATGCGTCTATTGATCAGGTGCATCGTTACATTTCCCCCCCGCTAAGGAGAGTGAAGCCCGCCGGCTTTACTCTTTGCACATGTATACCCGAAAATATAATTTACTCCCTAGACAAAACAAAAACAAAAATAAAAAAAAATATTTACACGGCGGGGTTTTCCCAGGTGCCTAACGTTGCCGTTTGTTCTATCTAGTCGCAGGTGCCAGCGCCATCCGTTATGTGTTACGCGGTATTGTGCCACCCCGATAGGCACCTCTACCTCTGGTCCGTTCGGTATTTTTATTAACCGGTGTGGTAGCCACGTTGTGGAGCGGTTGAATGGTTTGTATGCGTGTCTCCACCCCGTGGCTGGGTTTGGTAGTGGTCTGATGCTTCGTTCTGCTGGCTGCTTCTCCCGACCGTATAAAAAAAATCTCTCTCCGCCTTGGTCGAAGGTTTTTTTCCGGAGCCGCCCGAGGATGAAGCAACACCGCCCGCTGTTGCAGCCCAGGAAAAATCCGGCTTTCCCGCAAGGGCAGCGTTCGCCTTCCGGTATTCTTCCCAGGTACTTGTAGTTGCGGCGCGCGACGGTGTTGACTCCTCTATCGGAGAGTATGGCCGGGGTATGCTCCTCCATGCTGTGAGTGCCGCCTCCACTTCTTGTCTCTCGAGAATGAGTCGAGGTGTTGGTACATATTCCTGAGCTGGCTGGTGTTGTGTGCCCTCGGGAATATATGGTACGTCCCATGCCTCGATTTCTTGCATGTTTGTTACTTGCTGGTTGATATTGAACTGAGCTAATGGGCAAGAATTGTCGTTATTTTTCGCTTATCGTTATGTTTACTTTTAAGGTTAATAACCTGTACAATTTATGCTTACTATTCTACTTTCACTGTTTCGAGTACAATGCTTGACACTTGGGCTGCCATCGTTAACTAGCTGCCCTTACAAATTTTCGTTCGCTTTTATACCGGATTGACGAAGGGTTTGAGGTCTTTTACGTGAATATTCCGTACTAACTTCCCCCTCTCGTCTCGCAGATCGAATATTACTGGATTTATACATTTTTTTACCGTATATGGCCCGACGAATTTATCTAGTAACTTTGCGTTAATTGCTTTGGCCTTATTGGACAGAGTGATTTGTCTTTTCAGAACTAAGTCTCCTACCCTCGGTTGCCAGTTGCGTCTTCTAAGATTATAATGTTTTTGCTGCCGGTTAAAGCTTCTTACGGTGTTTGTTTTTGCTACTTCAATCGCGTCTTTTAATTCTTCTATCCTATTTTTTAATGTTTTCGCCGAATCTACTCTTACTTCTTGATGCAAGCTCCCCGGAGCTATCATTTCGCGGCCATAATTTAAATACGCTGGTGTATAATTCGTTGTTTCGCTCTGCGCGGAGTTAAACGCGAATGCTATTTCGTTTAGATGCAAATCCCATGTTTTTTGGTTTCTACTGGTGTATTGCCCGATCATGGTTTTAACGGTACGATTTGCACGTTCGACGGGGTTGCATTGCGGTGTATACGGTGGTGTCTTTCGATGATGGATCCCGGCGTCTTTTAATAGATTTTCAAAGTCTCGACTAATAAATGGTTTACCGTTGTCGCTTAGAATAGTTTTCGGGCAACCAAAACGGAGAATGATCTGTTCTTTTACTGTTTTAGCAATCGCGGCTCCGGTGGCTTTACGTAATGCTTTTAATTCTATCCACTTCGTGAGTCGATCCTGCATTACTAGTAACGTTGAATGTCCGGTGTTAGACCGAGGAAGTGGACCTACCAGGTCGATCGAGACCATTTCCCATGGTTGGTCGACGTAGGTGGCATGCATTGTACCGGCTGGTGCTTGTTGCTGCGCTTTGTGACGTTGGCAGTTTCCACACGCTCGAACGTATTTTGTCGCGTCTTTAAACATTCCCGGCCAATAATAATAACGCGCCAGTCTATGTACTGTTTTTGCGATGCCCAAATGACCGGCGGTAAGATCATTGTGATTTTCTTTTAACACGCGTTCCTGTTCTGATTTTGCGATGCATATTTTCCATTCGTCTGCCGGATCGTTCTCCTTAAAATCAAGTGAATGAAGAATATGACGGTATAGTCTTCCGTCTCTTATGCAATATTCTGGGTATTCGTCCGGTCTTGTCTGTACGGCGGTGATTTTGTGTGCATACCAATCATTTTCTTTCGCGTCAATTGCGCCTACGTCTAACGGTTGTCGTGAAAGTATGTCTGCCACGGTATTTTCACTGCCTTTACGATAACGCACCACGAAATCCCACTGACTTAATTCCATTGCCCAACGAGCTAATCTACCCGATGGGTTTTCTATTTTATTAAGCCATTTTAGCGATTGGTGGTCTGTTATTACGGTAAACTGATATCCTTCCAAATAATGGCGCATTTTCCAAATACCCCACTTCACAGCTAAACACTCCAGCTCTGTTACGGAATAATTTTTCTCTGCTTTATTCAGTGATCGGCTGGCGTATGCAATAACATACTCCTTTGTGCCGTCGCTTTGTGAAAGCATTGCTCCTAGTCCTTGCAGACTCGCATCCGTCTGTAGAATAAATGGTTTGGTCCAATCCGGACAAGCTAATACGGGAGTTTCCGTTAGTCTACGTTTTAATTCTTCGAAAGCTTTTTGTTGTGCGTCGTCCCAATACCATTTAATTTTCTTTTGGAGTAATTTATTCAACGGTGAAGCTATTTGTGACACGTTTTTGATGAACCTGCGATACCACGATAAAAGACCCATGAATCTCTTTAGTTCTTTTGTGTTAACCGGTGGCGGTAAACTAGTAATGGCTGCCACTTTTTCCGGGTCGGTGTGCAAGCCCTCCCGGTCTAGTACGTGCCCTAGATATGTCAACCTGTTCCGTGCAAAATGGCATTTTGCGGGATTCGGCCTAAGTCGCGCTTCCTGAAGTCGTTTAAACACTTCAGTCAATTTCTCTATGTGTTTCTCGAACGTATCTGTTACTATGATGATGTCATCCAGATATGCAAAGGCGTTCGGCGCCATTTCGGGTGTAATTACTTGGTCTAGCAGACGTTGAAACGTTGCCGGGGCCGTGTGAAGTCCGAAAGGCATGACGTTAAACTCGAACAATCCTTTTCCCGGTACTGTGAACGCGGTTATCGCTCGACTTTCTGGGGTTAAGGCTACTTGCCAATAGCCGTTCTTTAGATCTATCGAGGATAAATATTTCGCCCCTCTGAGTTTATCTAAAATTGCATTGATATGTGGGAGCGGATAGGCGTCTTTCTCCGAAATTTGATTTATCTTTTGGAAATCAATACAAAATCTGTGTTTTCCGTTTTTCTTTTTCGTAATTACTACTGGGGAGCTCCACGGGCTTTCCGACGGTTGAATTACCCCTTCCTCTAGCATTTTCTCGACTTCCTTGTTAATTATTTCCTGCATAGCCGGATTCCTGGGTCGGTATCTCTGTTTAATGGGTGTTTGTTCGATAACCCTAATTTTGTGTTGAATCAATGGCGTAGTCCCTTGAATGTTTTCGAACTCGGCCATTTTTTGTTCTATGAATTCCTCTAATTGTTCCTCCTCCGTTACCGTTAATTGAGCTAAACCTACTGGTTCTCCGACGGAACATAACCCCTCGGTGCCGTCTGTTCTCCCGGTTTTGATCTGATTTCCATTTAACATTAGTTGTATTTCTAGTTTAACAAGTATGTCCATTCCGAGTAAAAAATCGGTTGTTAATCCTTCCATAACCAAAAAACGGTGTCGTAAGTTTTTGCCTTGTACTCTGCACTCTCCAGATATACTGCTCTCAAGAGTGGCAGAGGTACCATCGGCCATCCGTGCTGCTTTTTGTTCCGCCTGATTTACCCACCCTTGCGAAAGGCATTTATTCGCCGCGCGCGGGTTTATATATGATCCTATTGATCCGGGGTCTATTAGGCCTCGAAATTTCTCTCGACCGGCGTTGACTCGAACGAAATAGCGGCTGTCGATATCGGAGTTCTTGTTTGCGTGGGCCGGTCCTGTCCCGGGGTGGGTCCGACCCTCTTTTCGTTTCCCGGCGCATCTATATTCTCGTGGCATCGGCAATCGCGTGTTAGTATACCGTCTGTCCCACAATACGAACAAAATTTCCTTTGTGGATTCCGACAGTTCATTCTCCTATGTCCGCGTTGTTTGCATTTCCAGCAGCACGTGTTCCGGTCGTACGTGGTCGTTATTTCCATAATATTCCCAGCGTTAATTCTTAATCTCTCTCCATTTCGTTCTTTACCGGTTTGTACTAATACTTCTTCAATTTCCTCTACGCGTTGGATTAGTTCGTTGACGTTGTTGAATTCCGACCGTCGAATGTGCAATCGTAATTCGGCGCGCATGTTATAGTATATATTATCGAGTTGTGTTTCGCGGTTTATGCCCCCTCGACGGCGCATTAACGTACTCAGTGCCGTGGCGTAGCTTCTAAATATCTCGCCGATTTTTTGTCTTCGCTCGCTTATTTGTCGATCAAGATTTCGTCGTTCTCCCGGCGGTATATAGAAGCTGCGCAACGATTCTTTGAGTTCAGCGTAACTATTTATAGGCTCTAAATTTCTGTACCAAAGTTGAGCCCCCCGTAATAATTCCGGGAATCCTATGAGCAGATTTGCATCGGTGAAGCCGTATGCTTTACGTAATTCCTCAACTCTTTCTAAAAAACCGTAAACGTCTCGGCCGTCGAAGTGGCAGTTCCATTTTCGCATTTGATCGAGGGTTTTCGCGGTCGCGTTCTCTACCGTTAGATAATTTATCTGGTCTGTGTTTGCATCTTGGTTCGATATTACAAATTGTGTTTGCATGCCCTGTGGTGTTGATGCGTTATTTGTTTGTTCTTCTATATCGCGGGTCTTATCTAGTTCCTCATTGTATTCCTCCGCGTCTTCTGGTTGATTTTTAAAGTGTCCCGGACTTATTTTTGCTATCGCTACTAGTCGCTGTCGTAGTTCCGTTACATTTCCTGTATTATCGATTTGTAATTTCGCTAGTTCGTCTCTGAGTTGCTCTTTTCGAAGCTTGTACACCCATCCGACTTTCCCCATGATTACTAGTATTGCTCGATTCCGAAAAAAAAAAATTTTTATTTTGCTTTGTATAATTTATTTCAATATTAGATGTTGTTTGAAAAGTTTTATTTTGTTCCTTCGCGTGAAAAAGAAACTAGTCCCTGTTCGGGCGCCATGAAACGGTGATTCATGCGTAAGGATTGCTCTCTTTGAGAATAGCTAAGCGGACAGGATTCGAAAGGGAGAGCAATTGAAATAAATCAACAAAGCCAAATAATTAAGTATAAAAGAAAAGTAACAAATTTATTATAGCTTAAATCTACTTCACAATCGGTTCGGTTTTGGCGTAGATCTGAAACAACCAATGATAATACACGAGCATTAAGCCTGCTACTAGAGTACGCGGGTTTGGGGACGCGTGATCACGGTTCTTCACAAGTAGGCGAGTGCGCTCCCACTACTTGTGAACAACACCCGGGTAACGAGTGCGCTCATATACCCGGGGAATCATCTCAGCGCTACTTCTGGTGCAGAGTAACGAGTGCGCTCATATACTCCGCTCCGTCGGCAGGGCTCCAGGCTTTAGCGATTACGGCACTGGGCTGAGAGAATGATTTCCACGGCGCACGAGGCGGTATTTATACCCGCTTCGCCGTGTGCTGTAGAGACAGCGCGGTGGGGCGCGTTATAGCTTGCGCGTCGTATGCGACGCGTGGTCGCGGCGCTCGGTGGAGAGGGAAGCCGGCTACTCAGTCGCCTGCTCTCTCTCTCCTCGCTGTACGAGCTCCGGTACTTATATACATGCGTGTGTACATGTATGTACACATTCGTACGCTCGCTCTCCCATGCCGTTGACAGGTTCGGCTGCTTTCTCTTTCTAGCGCACGCATGCTAGGAGAGAGAAAGCTTCTTATGATCGCGATTTCGTATCGATGCGTCTATTGATCAGGTGCATCGTTACATGTAAAATCATTATTGAAATAGATGTGTGTTTTTACCCATCGTTAAAGTTAATAAAAGTTTTGTTCTGAAAAAGTTAAGATGTTTAAAAGTTTTATAACGTTGTTTAAATTCATAAAACTATCATTACTTTGTATCTCGGATAATCCCATCCGGTTAAATCTCGGTCATATCTCGGGCACACTTCGGTCAACCCCGGTCACACCTCGGTCGACTCCGGTCACCAACTCGGTCGACCCCGGTCACACCTCGGTCAACCCCGGTCACACCTCGGTCAACCCCAGACACACCTCGGTCGACCTCGGTCAACCCTAGTCACACGGTCACACCTCGGTCGACTCTGGTCGAACCTCGGGCGACCTCGCTCGGTGCTAGTACGAATCTCGATCGAAAATGTAATGAATGTCGCTTTATCTGTTTATCATCGAGCTTCGAGCGCAATCTCAAGTGAACTGGGGTTAAGTTTTAGGGCTAATTTCGAGTGGCCTCGGTCTAATTCTCCGATTTACCTTCATGTGGTTTGGACCATGGCATTAAATGTGAAATCTGTTTTTTGCTTCCTCCTAGAAGAAGCTTCGTAAAAGTAAAATTCTAAGTTGCGTTAAATCGCTTTAGAAACATTATTAGAGCTGTTATAGGTTGGAATCACATGATTTCAGAAAATGTCTGTATCTACCGAAACAATTTCGCCACTGTGAACGCACTCATACTTCTTAAAGATAATTTAAAGTGTCTTAGTAATTTAAAAGTAAAATTATAAATTTACAAATATTCTTTCTATTTAAACTAAATTATTCTGGTAAGTCGCTTGCAAAATAATTATTATTTATAACTGAATTTGTGTATATCATTGCAATACGTTATAATTTTTATAATAATAAGAGAAAATACTTTTTGTGTTATATATATATATATATATATATATATACTTCTATCAGGTCTATTTTCGTAAAATTTGGATCAGCGTGACCAGAAAAATTTAAATTAATATGACTTACTAACTAAAATTTAAAATATAAAAAATAGATTATGCAACGTGTAAAGTCGAAGGAATTTGTAACGGTCGAATTTTATGGCTTTTCGGCGTCGCGTAGGCGCGCACGTGCAGAGCCGGGGTGCCCTGCTTTTCGGGGTAAAGTCGTAAAACCTTTCCCTTTTTTTTCTACATAGGTGGAAATGCTTTCGCCTCTGAAGATAGTTTTCACTTTCAAGCGTTGTGTGTTTTTTTTCCTCTTTCGTTGGAACTAAGCCGGAATGCAGTGTCTTGCATCTGTGTTACATAAAATCTGACCGTTACTTTCTACGGACAATGGTTCAAAACAAAAAAAAATAAAAAGGAAAATTTTTTTCCTTGCCGATGCTAAAGAGGACTCAACGTAAGGCGGTCGATAACGGGATCGATACGACCACCCGACGTCACACCCTTATGTGTATTGAGAAAAAACATATCGATCTAGTTATAAATATCTTTAATTCATACAATAAACGTTTACAATTTACGTATGAACTTGAACAAGACAAAAAAATCAACTTTCTAGATATTTCCTTAATTCGTCACAATAATTCTATTATTATAGATTGGTTTAACAAACCCACCTCTTCCGGTAGATTGATTAATTATCTCTCCAACCATCCCACTCAACAAAAAATAAACATAGTCTATAACCTCGTCGATAGGGCTATTTCTCTTTCACACAAACAATTTCATAACAAAAATCTAAAAATGGTCTATCAAATCCTAAGAGACAATAATTACCCTAACAAATTTATCAACCGTCATATACGTATTAGGATGCACACAATTAAACATAAACAACCCCAAAAAAGTACACCATTACACAATAGATCTATCTCTTACATCTCTTTACCGTTTAATGACCAATACGAAAAAATAGCAGCAATTTTAAAACCCTTCAAATTTTGTACTCTACCCATAGTTAAAAAAAGTTTCAACTCAGTTATCAAACTAGGTAAAGACCATACCGATAAATGGAATCGGACTAACCTAGTATATAAGTTCTTCTGTAAGTCATGCCCAGCTTCATATACAGGGGAAACGAAACGTACTCTAAAAACGAGAATTAAAGAACATCAAAAAACTAATAACACAGAAGCAGTAGTAAAACAACATATGAACAAATTCTCACATGACTTCGACTGGAAAAATTGTAAAATTCTAGATTACGAAACAAACTACAAAAAACGCACTCTATCTGAAATGATCCATATTAAATGCGATAAAAACAATATCAATAAGAAAGAAGATGTAACATCATTAAACAGTTTGTATTTTCCGTTACTGCGTCTTTTAAATTAATACTATGCATTGCTCTGTTTATTTTTGGCCTTGTTTGTAAATACAAGGATCGTACGACTATAAATACGAATGTACACCACTGTATTGCTTACATTGACGTTATGTGCTAGGTAAAATAAGGTATATACTATTTCTTTATACAAGTGATAGTTCTGTTTTATATATTGTAATTAAAAACCTTTTTGTTAATAAATTATAGCCTGAAGAGGTTGGCGGAACATGCCAACGAAACGTTGCACAAATTTAAAGTAAAAACTTGTTTTTTCTTTTTACCTGCCTCCTTCGGATCGATCCGTTATATTTCAAATTGCTTTATCTAAATTATGCTTCGAATCTCTGTTCTATTTCCGATATGTAGACGATATCCTATTGTGTGTACCGAGTAAGATGATAGAATACACTAAGAACAGTTTTAATATGTACAGTGAACATCTACAATTTACAGTTGAAAGATCACGAGATAATAAAATTAGTTTTCTTGACATAGAAATAATAGTTAAAAAAAATAACCGTATTATAACTAATTGGTATAGAAAACCGACCTTCTCAGGTCGGTTATTGAATTTTTATTCACAACATCCTATGAACAACTGTTTGCGTCGTTTTTACTCACGCCGATTAGGGGCTAATTGCGAATTTTGAAATACGTGCGAGACTGCGTGTGCCGCCACTGCGACCGCGCGCGCCAACATCAATCGTTCGCGCCCGACGAGACCCTCGCGCGCCTTCCTGAACTCACTCTGGATCGATCCGTCGATTCAGTCAGACGTGCCGCTAAGTTTCCGCATTTCCGAGATTTTTTACCCGAGTGCTGTGAATAAATTCACGCTCTTTTCAGAGCGGGTCTATTTTATTCTCCCGAGCGTGAGCGTTATGGTAACAGCGTGCGGAAAATCGCGTGTAGGTGTGTGCTTGTGTGTGTGTAGCCTCGAGGCGAGAAAAGGGACTTAGTGGGAACTTGCGTCGACAGGCGTTCCATCGACGTGACCAGTTCCAGGGCGAGCGCATCACGCAGCAACTATATCTTTGTTACTCGGCACCTCGATGTTGGTTCTCCCCAAGACGTCGGGGCGTGCCTTGTGCAGGTCGGGGACCACCTACCACCTTAGCGCTTCTCGAGCTCGGCTTTCCCACGTGGACTTGGTGCGAAGTTGCGGCTACCCGAATCTTTGTAGCGTACGGGTGCGGACTTGTGACCAAGCTAAGAGAGCTCTCTTGCGATCAGGTGTACACCGGTAGATTTAGCGTGCCTCTAGTTTTCTTTCTATCTTTCTTCTTATGTAAATTTCATTTACATTAATAAAGAACTTTCATCTTGCTGCGACTTTTCCCTCTAATTCGTGAGGGTTTTTACGCCGAAGCAAGTTGTCTTTCTCTTCTCGTGAAATAACGTGTTTTATTTGTTAACCCCATCACTCACTCCTTCTATCCATCAATTTATTTTACTCACATTTCCAGAAGATAATCCAGAAACATTGTTCAACAACAAAATTGCAATCATTTACTCGTTGGTCGATAAAGCTATTAAACTGCCAGATGTAAGCTTCCAAGATAAAAATCCCAGTTTGACAAAGCAACTACTTTTTTGTTACGTCCGTGACGTATTCTTAAATTACATGTGATATTCATATTCTCATCAGTAATATCCTGACCCACAAAATATTACCAATATATTTAAGAAATTAGAATCGCAGCCGCAGCTGCGAAATCAGCTGCGATATAGGGCCAAAATCGTAGTTGATTTCACAGCTGTTTTCGCAGCTGATTTCGAAGCTGCGAACACAGCTGATTTTTTTAGGCAGGGCTAAAAGTAAAGAATAATAATAAGAAGAATAATAAAGAAAGGGAAGACAGGTCAACGACCCCACGGAAGACAATACAAACAGATGACTCATAAACTTAACGAATACAGTTTTACCTCGATATCTTATTAATGCATTAGAATATGGAGAAAAATTTAACTTTAATGAAAATTTTGATAATAAACTAACGTTAGAATATAGTAAAAACTTAGAAAATTATTTAAATTGTTATGAGAATGTAGAAAATATGACAGAAATACGTAGTAAATTTCTTTCGATTATTCAACAATTTCATAAAAAAGAATTATCTACGAATACACATACTGAAAAACAACAGAAAATTGACCTCCATAATACAAAATAGTTTATTGAAAATCACAAGGAGTTACTTATTACCAAAGCTGATAAGGGTAATGCTACTGTAGCTATTGATAAAACGATTTACTTGGATAAGCTGAACACCTTACTCTAAGATGAACGTTATTACTAAAAACTGAGAGGCAACCCTTTATCTTCTTTGGAAAAGGAAATCGCTACGTATATCAAACACTTAAATTTCCCAAACTTTATGGGTAACGACATGAAAATATCACATAAAATAGTACAAAAGTATAACACATCAAAAGCCTACGATTTGATAAAAATACACGAACAAGGTTTTCCTGCCAGGCCAATTATTTCAACAATTAAGGGGGCTAGACACCTTTTTTTTCAAAAAATAGATTTTTTTTGCGTTTTTTACAGGAAAATATCTATAGAATATGCTCTATTTTGCCCGAGAATGATATCTATTTATTTTCAAAGATCTAAGTGAAAATCCCGGTGAGAGCCGCGAAAGAGAAGAAAACATATTCGCAAGAGAATAAAGAGGTTAGCAACCGAGAAAAAATGGCGGCGAGAGCGGAGAAAAGCGAGACGACCCTAAGAGAGACGGCGAGTAAGGCTGAAGGAAAGGGAGGTGAAGGACAGAAATGAGAAAGAGGACGTCCACCAAAAGTGACGACAGATGAGGAAGATGGCACGAGTCTCGAGAAGTACCTGAAAAAAGGCTATGTGAAATTCGAAGTGACATGTGGGGAGGAGAAAAGTGTCCAACATTTGCCTTAGAAGAGAAATATGGCAGCGAACCAATCGTATGAGCTAGAGAATCTACAGAGGCAGAATGAAGAAGGAGAAAATGGAAAGTCTGAAGAAAGGGAAGAAAACGAGGGATTGGAAAGGAAAGAGATCGAGCATAACATTAACATTATCAAAGAAAGGAAAATGGCAAAAACAGAGGCTAGGAGAAATAGTGAGAAAAACGAGGCCGATAAAGCAGAGGGCGACCAGAAGGGCGGAGGCATGGTGGCGGGGCAGACGGAGGATAGCTCGGCGAGAGCACGAGAGAGGGCAGCAGATACAACTCGCACAGAGAAGACAATAAAGAACGGCGGAGATCGGACAGCGATAACGATAGCGGCGGCAACGGAGAGAGCGACGGACACGACAGAAGACAACGGAGCAGAGACAACAGAGGAAGCAAAAAGTAAACCGAAGGCGATCAGGATATGACACAGGAAGAAATCATTGTAAAGGTAGGATTAGGAAACGTAAGCGTAAACGGGGCGGCGATAATTGGACAATTATAGGAGTGGCTGACAGAGGTTAGGTTAGATAAGAGAGAGCAGGAACTAGAAATTTCTGAAATAAAAAAGAAGGTAGAGAGCGTTGCAGGGAAAAATGCGAGGTTATGCGAAACGATAAAAGAGATAGGGAAATACGCAGAGTCGACGAAAGCAGAAGAAGGGGAGATTAGGACTCAAACTCGAGACATGAGAAAAGAACTACGGGCGGATCTCTTAAAAATCAAAATAAGCGCGGATGAGACGAACTATGTCCTGTACAAATTAAAGTGCGATTTAGGAATAGTGCAACAAACAGAAAGCGAGTTGCCAGGAGTGAGCTCAGGTGGAAATGAAGGTAACAGAGAAAATGTAATAGACGAGGGAAACAAAGATGATAGGGAAGGGGGCGCGACAAACCAGGATGATCTTAATAGCAATAATAACAACAGTAAGACTATAGCAAAGCGAGAATATTGTAAAAGTATCCCGGACTCGTTAAGTCAGATAGAATACGAATACGAATCAGCTGAAAGAAGGGCGCGGAAAAAGAATATCGTTATAAGAGGGATCAGGACAGTGGGAACAGAGATCAAAGAAGGAATAAAGAAAATTATCAAAGATAATACGGGAATGTCGTATAGTTAAAATCAGGGCAATAGAGGGAGGTCTTGTAGTAGAACTAGAATCAAAGGAGAATAAGATAAAGATAATGAAAAACAAAAAATTATTAAAGGGAACCAGCATTTGGTTGGAGGACGATTTTACGGAAAGAGAAAAAGAGATTTAGAATTGGTTCGAGGAGATAGCAGAGGAGAAAAAAAGTATGGAATAGAGACACGAGTAGGGTACCAAAAAATAAATGTAAAAGGACAATGGTATGGTGAGAGGAGCTAGAAGGGAGACTCAACGAGCAAGCGGAGAAAACTCTTCGAGAATAAGAAAAGCACAGAAGGGGGTCAAATAAACATAGTTTCATGGAACATTGCGAGAATGCAGAAAGTGTTAGGATTAGGTAATTTTTTTAGGAAATATGATGTGGTAACATTGGGCAAACATGGGTAGACCAAAACAAAGAAGGGGAATAGACGGCAAGACTAGACAGAAACTTCAGATGGGTTATGAAAGCGGCAACTAGAGAAAAGGAAAAAGGCAGGGCAAAGGGAGGGGTGGCTGTAGGGGTACAAAAGAACATAGAAGTTGAGAAAGTAAAGGAATGGGAATGTGGAATATGGGTCAAAGGTATAAAAACCGGTAATGAAACAGAAATAAGTTTGATAGTAGTTTACAATAATGTAAAAATAGAATCGGTCCTAGATAAAACGGAAGCCATCATTGAAAGCTGTATAGAAAGGAGGGAATCAGTAATAATAGCGGGGGATTTGAATGCGAGAATAGGAGAATGGCAAATCAGAGAGCTAAGCGAGTGAGAAAGGGGAAGGAAATCAAGCGATAAGTTATTAAACAGTGAAGGAAAAAAGCTGTTAAACTTTTGTGAGAATTACGGATGCGTAATAAAAAATGGAGCGACCAAGGGCGATTGGGAAGGGAGCCAAACATTTGTGGGAGATGGAGGCCAATCCTTACTCGACTTTGTGATAGAGATCGAAACCGAGAGAGGGAGCACTTTAGAAGAACTGAGAGTAATACTGAGTATCGAATCGGATCACTTCCCGGTAGAATTCAACATAGAAGGCAAAGAAAGCGTAAAGCGCGAGGAAGTAGAAAGCAGGGCTAACAACGAAGAAACAATCAGACTGAAATGGGACGCAGAAAAAAGCTCTGATTACAAAAACGCGATGGAAAGACGAGGGGAAAGACCAGAGACCGAAATATTACAAGCGCAGGAAAGGTGGGAAAGGCTAGTTAAGGTAATTTGGGAGGAGGGAAGCGAACTAGGAATGGAAAAGAAATTTAAAGATAAATATGCTCTAACGGAAAAAAACAGCCAGATAAAAGAACAGAACTTGGAGAAAACTAAAGGTATGGGTAAAAGCGAGGGAGGAAGGAGACAAGGAAAGAGAGAAAAAATGGAAAAGGGGAGAATCAAGTAGGGAGATGACAGAATTTTGGAAGGCAATCAGAGTGTTTAGGGTTAGGAAAAATAGAAAAGGGGCCAACATAAAAAAGCAGGAATGGAATGAACATTTTAAAAAACTGCTAGGGGTAAGCAATAAAAAAGAAATACTAATACCGGGAAATAGGGGGACAGCAGAGACAGAGAACGAGGGGGAAAATGAAGAGTTAGACAGGGAGATATCATTTGCGGAAGTAAAAGAGGCACTAGATAGTGTGAAAAACAATAAAGCAGCAGGGCAAGACGGTATAGTTGCGGAATTTCTAAAAGAACTACCAATGGCACGGATTAAAGAAACAGTACAAATTGTAAATGAAGTCTTTAGTAGTGGAAAACTGACCAATGGATGGGAAGTGGCAATGAAAATGAATAAGACAGGCAATGAAAATGAGGCGAAAAACTATAGGGGAGTGGCGCTTTTAGATATAGGATACAAATTACTTACAAATATAATGGCAAATAGGATCAGAGAATGGATGGAAAAAGCAGAAGGACTTAAGGAGAGTCAAGCGGGTTTAAGGGAAGAACAAAGCACAAGGGATCATATTTTTGTATTAAATAACATAATAAATAATAAATTAAAAAACAAGGGAGGCAAATTATTTGCGGGCTTCATACACTTTAAAACGGCTTTGGATTCAATAAACAGGGAGATATTGTTTGAAAAATTAAAAAAGAAAGGGATAAAGGGGAAAATGATAAAAATGATTAAAGGGATATACGGTAATACAGGGAACGAAGTTATAACGGAGGAAGGGCTAACGGAGAGGTTTAAAACTGAGAGAGGGTAAGACAGGGCTGTCATTTAAGTCCTGCGTTATTTAATGTGTACGTTGACGATGAGGATGAAAGATGGGAGAAAAGAAATGAGGGAGGATCAGTAATCGGAAACACAAAAATATTCTGCCTAAAATTTGCGGACGACATCGCAGTTATCGCGGATCCGAGGGAAGGGCTGCAACGTATGCTGAGAGATCTGGAAAGATTTACAGAGAAAAATGGGATGGAAGTAAATACGGAAAAAACTAAAGTTATGGTATTCCACAAGGGGCGAGGAGGAGAAAGGGGGACATATGGAAATACAAAGGGCGAGAACTGGAGGTAGTAAAAGAATACAAGGACCTTGGCTTTTGGTTTACAACCAAAAACTCGGATAGCATGCATACAAAAAGTATGACCACAAAAGTAAGAAAAACAATAAAAGAAAAAAATAAACGGTATGGAGAATCTGGAAAAGAGCACGGTTAAACAATCTTTCTAGAAGGTTATATTTATTGGATACTACAGTTAAATCGGGATGCCTATACGAGGCGGAAATTTGGGGCTGGAGTAGATGGGAAGAAATCGAGAAGGTCCAGGGCAGGTTCACAAAAATGGCAATGGGAATAAACGGAAATACGCCGGCATATATATGGAGAATAGAAGCAGGAAGGAAAAGCCTAGAATTAGGAACCAGAAAAAGAGCAGGAAATTATCTAGCCAGGTTAGCAGAGGGAGAGGGAGGGAGATGCTCGGAGATATGCTTAAAAGAAGAACTAATAGGAGTGAGGAATGGGGCTCCGTCGAAGTGGGGGAAAAGTCTAAAAAAAGGCGTTCGAAGAGGTAGGACTAAGAGGGACTTGGATTGGATAATAACGGAGGAAAGAAAAGATGAGGCGACATTCAAATATGGGGAAGGCATAGAAATAAGGTCGGACCAAGAAACACAGGTCGGACCAAGAAACACAGGATTTATAAGGAACTAAAAAGTCAATTAGGAAGGGAACAATATTGGGAAAGCAGGAAATGGGATGAGGGTACGAAAGAACAGTGGGCGATACTTAGATGCGGTGGCTTAGGAAGACCGAGATTCAGTGGATTCGAGAACGAGACGTGTAGATTATGCGGAAGGGAAAAGGAAACGATAGAACACATATGGGTCTGTAGCGAGGCTAAAAAATTAATAAAGGAGGAATGGGTAAGAGAAGCAGAAATGACAAGACTGCTGGGAACAGAGGAGACGATTAAAATAAAAATGAGGGAAGTCTTAACAGGTGATCCGATGAAGGAACTGTGCAAGTACAGCGGGGAATTTGAAAGGGAGTGAAAGTTGAGGACGGAAGGGCTGTAAGGGAAAAGACAGAACAGAAACGAGCAAGCGAATGAAATAGATAGGACAGAGGGTGGATAAACTGTTGTATAGCGAGCGAGAACCTCCAGCGAATTTATTAACTGTGAATCAATTATAAGAGAAACAAAAATGAAAGGAGACGTTTAGGTTTAGTTAGGCAAGAGCAATCAAAGTCTGTTGAAACCAAAGTACAAAGTGCAACAATAGTAGTGAAAGCAAATAAGTGAAATCAGTGATGATATATTTAAGTAGAAATAAGTAACATTTTTTTTAATATTTTATATTCTACACCCATGAAGGGTGATGCGAAAGTAAAAAGGGAAAAGGGATACTTATGTAAAAAGATTCTTTAAATCTACACATGGAAAATAAATATTATTATTATTATACATAAAATCGAGGATCCATTGTTCATCAGATCTAGTGATAAATAAAACTATTTTATAAATAAAAATTTATATCACAATTATTATTTATCTTTTCCTTAATTCTGGACTTCACTATTGGTTGCGGTACGAATTGAATGATAAGTTCACTAGATTCATATTAAATAACAAGACTGAAATAAAGGGAAACAAGTAGTATTTGTCCATACTAATAATTTATATTATTACTGTTTCCGAGTTTCTTGCTTTGCAGTAAAAAGTTGGGAGGATCATTGTAGCATGAATCGCCCAAACTTCGGAAGATAAGCAAGTACGGTTCATCCAAATTATTAACCATACTAATACATAAATAAAAAGAAGAAACAGAACAAAACATAAAAAACGAATGAAGAGAAATAAATAAAAGAAATAAATATAGAGAATTTACATAATACAAAATAGGAAACACATGAGACATATAATCAATTTATAAAATAATCGAATCATTATTAATCAAAATAATAATAAAGATAACTAATTAAAAGAAAAGTATTACAATAAAAATAAAAGTATATTATAATAAAGAATTATACAAGAAAAAGATTACAATAAAATATTACATTGCGAAAAGGAATATAAAAAATAAGGTGAGGAAAAAATATTTAAATATTATAATATAAAAGATAAACAATAATCAAATAGTAGGATAAATGAAGAAGAAAAAACTCAAAACTGTAAAATAATAATAAATGAAAAACAAAAGTATAACAAGCCATTTTAAGACGATGAATAAACAAGATTTAGGCAGTTATTTAAATAGAACAAACTATAAACATGTATAAACCTTACACAATAGTTCATTGTCAAATTTGTAAAAATCAAGGTCATGAAGCCTTACTTTGCCTATGCACAATTGCATGTACAATATTTATTGCAAAAATGGAAATCACACATCATACTACTGCGATTCAGTCAAAAAAAAAAAAATAGAATATCATTTTTATAAATATATGTAAATTCAACAGAAGTAATGTAACTCATTGCCAGTATTGTCAAAATATTGGACATACAGTGTTCTATTATAAACGAATACGAACTTGGTTGTTATCGTTGAGGAATCACGGGTCACTCAACCAAAGACTGCTCATTAGGCCAGTCAAATTAGTTTTTTCATAAAACCAATTGTAAGCCGACCTTATCAAGCGGGTTATGATTGGGGAGGTCATCAGGAACAATAACCCGGTGAATGAGTATAAAAATTTACATGGGAAATGTTTTTAATTAACAATTGAATGCTCGGAAAAACAGTTTTTCGACTGCTACAAAAAAACTACTGACTTTACAGAAAAAAGTTCAAAGTAAACTTTGTAGATATTAAAAAGATCTATCAAACGCAATTTACAGATTTAAATTTAGTTAATTTGTTTATCTGCAAATCGCAAAAAACCGCTTAAAAAGGCCATTTTTACGATTGTTTATTACTCTGTTAAAAATGTCGCTAGGTGCTTGATAACTCGCTTAAGTATAGCTCTTATAGCACTTAATAAGCAGTTAAAATTTTAGCTAAAAATATTTAATAGTTTTTGCATAATTCCATTTATTTATTAGATTTTGGTCATTTTTGCGTGATTTTTCCCAAGCCGTGGGACGTCGCACGAGGATGCAGTAAACTGATTTTGAAAGTTTAACATCTCTACTTTCACGAACAATGAATAGCTAAGCGATTTTTTCAAATTTAATTGTTTAAAATCGCAAAATAAAAAGAAGTCATTTTTTTTTTATAAATAAAAGCAATTGCGGCTCGACTATTGGTCGTAGATAATCGACAGTAGGTTTGTTGGAAAGCTGGCATTTTTTCACAAATTTTAAGGGGTCTACGAACTCTCTAAGTACTCTGGGAGCCGAGATAATTTTTTTCTGTAAAAATCGCTGTGTCTTCAATTATTAATATTAAGAAACGAGACAGGAACGAAAAATCGAATTAATAGTTGTACTAACAGAAAAAAAATATTTCGTCACATTTATTGCAAAATTACATTGTTATAAATAATCACGAAGGCGCGGGTCTAAATTGGAGAAGGCTACAAGTGTCACGCGCAAAAACTGAGCGTAGGAACTTCAAATCCGACGCGCTCGAAATTTTTTTCATATATCGATATATAATTGACGTAAACCCTTCATTTTTTTTTTAATTTGGGGTAGCTCGCCAAAATATTAACATATAACCTACTCATTTCCCCGAAAAAGTTTATTTAACAATACTTAATTAACCACAATTATTTTTATTAACTTTTTTCTGTTTTTTCATAAATAAATAATTAAATACGTATAATTTTATGCAATGGTATTATTATTAATTAAACATACTTTTATATTACTCTGTGTATGTGAGTTTATGTATGTGTGAGTAGATTTGAATTTTTCCGCGCTTTCATGTGTTCGGAAACGCATGTTCCGAAAGGCATCGGGGTGAAACCTTTCGTTAGACGCTTCGACACTTGTGCGCATGTCTCCGCCAAGGGGAGCGTTACTATACTTTCTCTTTTGACCGTTGTGCCAGTGACGCCAGCCACCGAGTATAGAAGCATAAGCAGTATCGAATACAATTTTAGTATAACATACAGTGTATATTACAGTTTAATAAACAGTTTATAACTGACATTTATT
This sequence comes from Torymus aiolomorphi, assembly GCA_036365515.1. Taxonomy (NCBI): domain Eukaryota; kingdom Metazoa; phylum Arthropoda; class Insecta; order Hymenoptera; family Torymidae; genus Torymus; species Torymus aiolomorphi. Next base: position 98,746,633 of record CM070875.1, on the reverse strand, counting down.
GAATCCTCGTAAGTGAATATATACAGTATTCTGATTTATATTGTAATTATCAAATATATTTATAAGTTATATATTACAGTTGCATTTACTGTTTTTAAACGAAAATCCGAATTGTTTGGGATATAGTACCACAGCTATAAGAGAAAGACTTTATGAACTAGTGTTATCGCACCGTTGGTAAGTACATAAATGTTGTAATTGTTATTCATAGTGTTATTACGAAATCGGTAAATAATTTATTTGAAATTAGTGTTACGTGCAGATATACGTACGAATATAAAAGAGCGAAATAAGCCAGCCGTTCGATTAATAGAAGTCCGATTGGTACGGTGGCTTGATGGTAGCCTTTCTGACTTGTGCGTCGGCGGCTCCGGTTCGATCCCAGGGTCCGTCAATTTTTTATTCCTAAAAGTTGCTATAGCCCACTCGTAATTTTAGCAAAAATAGTATTATTAGTTTAAAATAATTTTTATGAAAATTTTTTTGAAAAACATTTATTTTGGCATAGTGTAAACGGATGTCTAAATTATAATTTTTTTTTTTAATATTTATAGTCAAATACAGTTTAATTATGAATACATTTTTAAAATCAGATTTATTGATATATTTTTTTTTTGTTAATTATATGTTATAGTTAATTAAGTTTCAATAATTACAAAATTTATTGATACAATACATTATTTTTGTGCAGGTTGAAGTTTTCTTGAAAATGGAAACTGACGGCGCGAACATCTGTTTGCTGTGTGACAAACTAGTCAACCCCGAGCAGGCTCGAGTTCTCAAAGAGAAGGCTATAGCAACCTTAATTGATGCAAGTTTAAAGAGGAAGGTCAACAAACATAAAAAACTCCAAAAGTGTCAAGCATTAACAATTCATACCAATTGTCATAGTAATTATGTTAAACAGTCAAGTATAAAAGCTGCCTAAAAACAAGCAAGTATTTTAAAAGTAACTGCGAGACAAAATACTATTGCTCTACAGCAGTTTGATTTTAGCAAATATTGTATTTTTTGCGGGGAAGAAGCGTCGCACGAGTACAATGCTAAAAGGGAAAAATATCCTAACGCGAATCTTTTGAAAGTCAAAATTGTTAGTAGCGACACTTTAAAGGGCAATATTCTAGAAAAAATTACTTCACGCCAGAACGATGAAACTTTACGAGATAACCTTCGAGAAGAATATACAGTGTTAAAAAACTTATTGAAAACGTAGATTTGGTAGAACGGGGCGCCCGTTACCATGATTTTTGCATACAAAAATTTTCAATTTTTAGACCGTCTCATAAAACCGGTCGACCTATGCGTAAAGATACATCTGACGTTGTGGACTATATTATCTCTTATTTATGCGAGTTTAGTGATGAGGAGTGTCAATTTTCCATTGCAAGTATTTTAAGCGAATACAAAGAAGAAGAAGAAGAACTTCCTTGCAAACTTGACACAATTCGCAATAAACTAGTAGAATATTTTGGTGACGCAGTTTCCGTTTATAAAGTAAAAAAAGATTTAGTTGTTTGTTTCGCGTTTGTAAGAAATAAGATTCTTTCTGGGGAATGGTACAACAATAAAAACTCAGATGTTAAAGCCGAACGCAAACAGATTATTGATGCAGCAGCGGAATTGCTTCTTGAAGATATAACATCGAAGTATTATGATACAGTTAATTATCCTGCGCCTGATCATTTTTTTGATAACATCAAAGATGACATACCACCGACGTTACAATCGTTTTTCGATATTTTGATGAGAAGTAACAAAAGAAAAAATGAAATGTGGGATAAAAGTGTCATGACATTTTGTCATATTATTATATCCTCCGTAAGACCTCGGTCATTTTTATCCCCGATTTTATTGGGTTTGTCAACTATGATGTATAAAAAGCATGCATCGAAAAATCTCATAGATTCATTGGCTTATCTTGGATTATGTGCTTCCTATTATAAAACGCAGCTTTTTGAATCTTCTATAGTTTGTCAGCCTGAAACTTATGACTCCGGTGCAGCTTATTTTCAGTTTGTATACGATAATGCCGACCACAACACGTGCACAATAGATGGTCGGAATACTTTCCATGCGATGGGTGGTATTATCTGTGCAACTCCTGCCTCCGAAATATCAACAAATACTAAAATAGAACGCTTAGCTCGTATTCCTTCGGCTAATAACGTAAGCGCTTTTGGTTTCGTCCCTCTTCAAAACTTTCAAAGAGGAGTGCACGCGGGGCTTAAAAATATTGTGATTGAAGATGTAACTATAAACAATCCAATAACGCAAAATCATGTAGAGCCGACAGATTTATTATGGTTTTATGGGAATTACATACGGCGAGAAAACTTGAGCGGTTGAAACAGTTTTATGGAGCAATGTACGCAGGTAAAACCTTTCAACATATCGAAAATAATTCCGGTCCCGTTCGTAAACGCCCCGCCCAGTAGTTATGACACAATTTTTACAGTTTTAATCGAAGCTAACGAAAAGTGTATAGCCCAAAATCAAAAACATGTTTTTGTAACCTTTGATCAACCGCTTTATCAAAAAGCTCGTGAAATTGTAGAATGCTGTAAGGGAACTCCAAATGAAATAAAAATTAATAAAATCGTTGTGAGGCTTGGAGGATTTCATATGCTCATGTCATATCTTGGCGCAGTCGGATATGTGATGGACGGCAGTGGATTAAAAGATGCTTTTTGCCAGTTGTACGCTGAAGTTTCAGCTGAAAAAGCATTAAGTGGCCACGCGTATTCCAGAGCAATCAGAGGACACATTTTAATCCAAAATGCTTTGTCACATATCATTTTTTCTACTATGAATCTATCGGAATCAGAAGTATTTGTTCTAAAGAATTTGCTCGAGTATGTAGGAAAATCGGAATTTCACACGTTGCTTGAACAAAATGATATTGAAGAAATAAGAAAAAAATTTGTAGATAAATTAAATTTGATTAAAGAGAACGGACCAACAGCGGAATTGTGGATTCAGTATTTTAAAATAATAGATCTTGCAAAACAATTTATTCAAGCAGAAAGAAGTGGTGACTGGAACATGCACCTCGAGTGTGTACAGAAAATGTTGCCTTATTTCCACGCTAGCGGTCATAATTTGTACGCCAAAAGTGCCCACTTATATTTACAAGATATGTACAATCTTGAAAATATAATGGACGTAATAGAGTTTGATAAATTCAGTCGTTGAGGCTACTTTACTATTAGGCGAGTGGACAAATATCGATCCGGAACGTGGTCTGATATGATCATTGAACAAATGTTGATGCGGCCAATGAAAGTGAGTGGCGGCTTAACACATGGACGCGGCATAACTGACAGTACATTATGTAAGTGGGTTTTATCAACGATCGTTTTAATCCAAGTTACAGATACTGTGGAGAAATTCTATAATATTACTTAAGCAACGTCTGATCAACATGTCGACGCAAGTAATTCTCGTATTAAGAGAGATTTGAAAGACTTTAACAAGTTAACAGAATTTTTTCAGAACCACAATCCATTTCCTGTAACGCACAATATAATATCGATTAGTAGTGGAATAGTAGGTGGCGATAAAATAAACTGCCATAAAGCATACGAGGTAGGTTTAGAATGTATTAAGAAAATTGTCGGCGGGAACTTTAGATTGATCAAATTGAAAAAAAAAGACAAGGTATTATCTTTGAAGACAGTCACTTCATCGATAAAGATAGACAATGAAGTAGTAGGGATCGATACTACATTGTTATTTCAAAGAATATCGCTAAATATTGAAAGCAAATCAGACATGCGAAAATTCTTACAATATGAGCTTGCTCCTTATCCGCTCCCACTTTTTGACGAGGGTGGTATACGGAAAGGACGCAAGTCTTCTTTCTACGACAATTTTAGTAAAATAACAGAGCTTCCACGAAATGAGCAGGATTACTATGTAATCGATGGCGGCTTTCTTCTGCATAAAGTTCGTTGGGATACGAATAATTCCATCGAATTTATAGTACAGCACTACGTTAATTACGCTATCAATAATTATAGTAGAAACTGTACTACAGTTTTCGATGGTTATCCCGACGGACTTAGCACAAAAAGTACAAAGGCCATTGAGAGGTCACGGAGAGAAAATAAAAATTTTGGCCATGAAATTGAATTTAATAGACAAACTGTTATTTCAATTTCACAGGACAAATTTTTAAGTCAAAACAAAACTAAAAAAAATTTAATAACATTATTGTGCGAACAGTTCAAAAAAGAAAATTGCACCACTTTAGTCGCCGAGGAGGATGCAGATTTTCTTATAGTCACCACGGCGGAAAAATGCAGCCTTACGTGGAGAACGTGGATCGTTGGAGAAGACATAGATTTACTGGTAATATTAAAGAAACACAAACCGTATAACACCATCTACTTTTTAAAACCCGGCAAAGGAAATATACAGGACAGTATTTGCGACAGCAATAGTTTTAAACATGAAAAATTACAGTATTTGCTCACGTTCCTTCACGCGTTCAAAGGATGTGATACTACGTCTTGCTTCTTTAAGCAAGGCAAAAATAAAATTATCAATATTTTATTAAATGACAACGCTCTCCAACAACAGGCTCAACGCTTTTATGATCCCAATGCGACGCCTGAAGCTTTAGCTGCGAATACATATGAAATTGTTAGCCGATTATATGGAACCAAAAAAGATAAAAAAAGTTTACATGAGCAGCGATATCTAAACTTCCAAAAGTCTGCGTTAAAAGGTTCCACAAAACTTGAAAATTTGCCGCCTACTGAAGGTGTCACAATGCAGCATGCATTTCGCACATATCTTCAAGTGCAGCAGTGGGAAAGTTTCACAAAAAATCCGACGGATTGGGGTTGGAAAGAGCGACTTGATCTTTTACACCCCGTTCCCACACTAGAGCCGCTCATCCCAGACGAAGTACTGCGGAAAATTAGCTGTAGATGTGAAACGGGGTGCAAGAAAAAGACATGCAGCTGCCGAAAGCATGGCTTGCGATGCTCAAATATATGCTCATTATGCTATGGTGAAACCTGCACAAATGTGGAAGAAATGGTTATTGATATGGCAGATATCATGCATGATGATGCAGAATATGATGAGCAATGCGAAACCGAATGCGAAGCCCCGCCAAATACACAAGAAACAAATGATGAAGAAGATGAAGAAGATGAAGAAGATGAAGAAGAAGAAGTAGAAGATGAAGATGAAAATGAAGAAGAAGAAATAGAAGAACATAATCAAGAACTGAATGAGTCAGTATCACGACCAACAAAGGCAAAAAAACGTAAAATAACCATTTAAGTGTTAAATCTGCAATAAATGATTTTTTCAAAACAAATAAATTATTTTTTATTATTTCATTAACTAGTAGTAGACATCCTAGCATTTATCCATAACTAATTCATCTTTATTTATGAAAAAAAAAACAGAAAAAAGTTAATAAAAATAATTGTGGTTAATTAAGTATTGTTAAATAAACTTTTTCGGGGAAATGAGTAGGTTATATGTTAATATTTTGGCGAGCTACCCCAAATTAAAAAAAAAATGAAGGGTTTACGTCAATTATATACCGATATATGAAAAAAATTTCGAGCGCGTCGGATTTGAAGTTCCTACGCTCAGTTTTTGCGCGTGACACTTGTAGCCTTCTCCAATTTAGACCCGCGCCTTCGTGATTATTTATAACAATGTAATTTTGCAATAAATGTGACGAAATATTTTTTTTCTGTTAGTACAACTATTAATTCGATTTTTCGTTCCTGTCTCGTTTCTTAATATTAATAATTGAAGACACAGCGATTTTTACAGAAAAAAATTATCTCGGCTCCCAGAGTACTTAGAGAGTTCGTAGACCCCTTAAAATTTGTGAAAAAATGCCAGCTTTCCAACGAATCTACTGTCGATTATCTACGACCAATAGTCGAGCGGCAATTGCTTTTATTTATAAAAAAAAATGACTTCTTTTTATTTTGCGATTTTAAACAATTAAATTTGAAAAAATCGCTTAGCTATTCATTGTTCGTGAAAGTAGAGATGTTAAACTTTCAAAATCAGTTTACTGCATCCTCGTGCGACGTCCCACGGCTTGGGAAAAATCACGCAAAAATGACCAAAATCTAATAAATAAATGGAATTATGGAAAAACTATTAAATATTTTTAGCTAAAATTTTAACTGCTTATTAAGTGCTATAAGAGCTATACTTAAGCGAGTTATCAAGCACCTAGGGACATTTTTAACAGAGTAATAAACAATCGTAAAAATGGCCTTTTTAAGCGGTTTTTTGCGATTTGCAGATAAACAAATTAACTAAATTTAAATCTGTAAATTGCGTTTGATAGATCTTTTTAATATCTACAAAGTTTACTTTGAACTTTTTTCTGTAAAGTCAGTAGTTTTTTTGTAGCAGTCGAAAAACTGTTTTTCCGAGCATTCAATTGTTAATTAAAAACATTTCCCATGTACATTTTTATACTCATTCACCGGGTTATTGTTCCTGATGACCTCCCCAATCATAACCCGCTTGATAAGGTCGGCTTAAAATTAGGTTTCAAAACAGGTAAAAAAAAGACTAATTCGACTGGCCTACGTCAAATTACTGCAGAACTACGGAAAAAATAATTTGGTGGTCATCTTTAACCCAATTTATTTCTGTCATAACAAAGCGAGGTGTGCTCGTACAATTCAGCTACAGCGTGAAGAATAAACCGATCGCGAGCTCCGTCTGCCCCAGACGACATGCGAGGGCATGATTTTATTAATAAGCAACTATAAATGTCAATCTCATTATACACACATAAGAGTAATTCAAACAAGCGATTATACAGTGAGAAGAAAATATAGTTACTGTTACAATGCTGTATAGTGCAAAATCGTCACAACTATATTTTATAGTAAAAGTTACTATATTATAGTTGTATTTACAATAATTATAGTTAAAACTACTAAAATATAGTATTCAACTAATAAAATGTAGTATATTTTACTGAAAAAAATAGAAACCGTAACTACATTTTGACAACTACACACATTTTTCTCAGTGTACAGCGAGATTATACATAAAATCAAGGATCTATTGTTCATCAGATCTATTGGTAAATAAAACTATTTTATAAATAAACATTTATATGACAATTATTATTTGTCTTTTCCTTAATTCCGGACTTCACATTTTGATAACAATTACCCCGCGGATCTAGTTAACATACATATTACAAAAATATTAATATTTTTAACTAATAATGCTCCAAAATTTAAAAGAAAAACAAACAGCGAATAATACCTTTCGTAGATAAATTGAGACCTATTATGAAAAATTTTTTCGAGAAATTTAACACAGAAATAATCTATAGTACTACTAACAAATTTAGACGTTTTATCAAATTGGGAGAAGATACTTGTAAAAACAGGCGACAATACAAATGTAGTATATCGTATAGACTGTAAAGAGTGCGAGGCAACATATGTCGAACAAAGCAGCCGTAGGTTAGATATTAGAGTTAAAGAACATAGTAAAAAATGTGAAAAACAGGATGATAATAACGCTTTATATACACATATAAAGAACACAAATCACAATATCAATTTCAATAAAGTGCGAACATTAGATATGAAGCGCCGACTGAATTGCAGAATTTTGTCGGAAATGTTTTACATACATTCGCAAATGCAATTTGTTAATAAGATGACTGAAACTACGGAACTGAACAATGATTACAAAGCGTTTATTTCCAGAAATAAAATTTAATTATACCTCCCTAATTTTATGTAACACAAGTTGGTGCGAGCAATTGGTTTTAGGAGCACAGCAATATATAGTTATGTATTCTTATAGTGGTGTATAGTTATATATACTAGTAGTATATGGACTGGTATAGCGAGACATATCATATTACAAGGGGGGAGGAGGGCGCCGGCGGCGTCGCGGGTGGGGTCATTAAGTTAAGTGTTATGTAAATAGTAGCTGCACGGTAGCTAATGACCCATGTCAAGGGCCCATGTCAACGGGGGCTATTGTTTTCAAAACCGCTACTGTTTTGTAAACAAGACACCCATTAACAATGGGTAATTAGCTACTGTTTACATAACAGTTATACCCTCTTGACACCTCCGTGTAATATGATACGCGCTATACCAGTCCATGTACTAGAGAGAGAGAGAGAGGACGCACGCACACATCCACCCACGCACACCCACCGACCCACGCACACCCACCCGCCCCACCCACTCACACCCACAAACCCACATCCGCCCATCCACCCACATCCACCCACACACCCACGTCCACCCACCCACAGAGAGAGATGGCGCTCGCACCCACCCACCCACACCCGCCCACCACACACACACACCCACATCAACTCACCCACACACCCACCTACAGAGAGAGAGAGAGGGAGATAGAGATATTGCACCAACACATACACCCCGCGCCCACCCACCCCCCCCCCCACCCACACCCACCCGCACCCCCATCCGGCCACCTACCCACCATCCACCACCCACCCCAACCCACCCCAACCCACCCACATCCACCCACCCGCCGACAACCACCCACACAGAGAGAGAGAGATATAACGACACGCGTTCCAGGACATACATTAATCGGGATTACAATTTGTAATGAGCGATTTTCACGTGGTACCGGCGGGCTGTCGTTCAGGCCTGTTGCGAACTTTAATAACGCTGATTTATGGAATTTAATAAGTTCCATAAGTCAGAGTAACGAAATTTTGGGTATCGGAGAGGGACTCGAGTTACAGGTGTGCTATGTAGTAATGCCCGTAGGTGCGGGTGGCTTAACGTTGAGCGATTTGCGAAAGCGCTCAATCGTTGTTATTAACAATGCCGATAATTTATGTTTACCGCATGCGCTTGCGATCGGAAGGGTATACATGGCTCTCAAGTCGCAGCCTTGCGATGAGGTGCGCGCAGAATGGCATGAGATTCGCGACGGGCGTCGAAAATTGCAAAAAGAGCGCGCGGAAAGTCTCGTGGATGCCGCTGGGGTAAATATTCCGGGTGATGGCTGTGGTTTTGAAGAGCTCGTGAGTTTTCAAAATTTTTTTCTCGCAAGTGGCGTAGCACTCATTGTTTTCGAGAAACAAAATTTTGGAAGCGGCGAACCCCCGCTCCTTGATGGACGAAACACTCTCCGGGAATTAAATGCCCCACTAGCCGGTATTATTTATTTGATGTTTGAAGAGCGTGCACGACATTTTAATTTAATTACTAATTTATTCGGAGCGGCGGAATCGCGTTTTTTCGGTTCTCATTGTAATAAGGCATTCCGCTGCGTAAATCAGCACAAATGTACGCGAACATGCGCGTGCTGTTACGTTTCACCGCCATGCAGAAGCGATCAAGTCGAAATGATAGAGTGCCTGGATTGTGGGCGACAATTTTTCGGTCACGAGTGTTTCGCGAATCACAAGTGTGTAGGCTCTTACAAAAAAATAATAATAAAAAAGTGTGCGACGTTGTGCGGTTGTGTGAGAATTGCATGCGCATTGTAAACGTGTACCAGCGGAAACACGACTGTGGTATCAGTTTTTGTAGGCACTGTCAAAAGCAGCATGCCTTTAACAACTTGTGCTTCATGCAGCCAATCAGCGTTGTCGTCCGGGGTAAAAAAAAAGAAATATCTTTATATTTTGTAGTTGTTTGCAGCTAATGGCAGTCATGGTAGAATATACTAAGGAATAGGCCGCTAACGGTTCTACTGCCCAGGTTAAAGAATAAAGACAAAACTTATATGTCCAACGTTTCGAACGGTTTTATTCCGCCCCTTATCAAGGTCTAAAAAATACAAATAAAACACAAATTTATTCAGGAACAAAGAATACTTAATCTATGACTTCGTATTTTTCGAATCTTACCAAAACTCTATCGTATTAAAGTATACTGCAAGTAGACACTATAAGTGACTACTAGTCAATGTGAAGCAACGTAAGCAGATTCGTCGTATTTATAGTAAAGTATGTACCTGTGTGTGTGTAAGAAAAGTGTGTACTGACAAGCTATTAAGTAACGATGACTAGACCGCGTATGTATAAAAAGTATTATTATTCTGATAGTCCAAAAATGAATATAACTTATAGCAACTTATTGTTATTGATAAAACTTTTATAATCAGCCTTTAAAAAATTAGTGTCAAACTGTCTATTTAAACTATTGTGTTGTGAGTGTATATGGAGCATTTCTGATAACAATCTTTTATTTAAATTTTGTTCTTGATTTAAAATTTTGATATTTTTAAAATCAATTTGATGATTTGTATTCGTAATATGTTCGTGTAAAACTGATTTATCCCTCTTAAATTTGCAGTCGCTCGCATGTTCTTTACTTCTTACAATTAATTTTCGAGATGTTTGTCCTACGTAAGACGCATCACAATCGCAACAATTGATCTTATATACAACATGAGATTTTTCATTTTTGTGATATTTGTCTTTTTCTAATCTAATTATGTAATTGAATTTATTGGAGATTGAATTGATCATGGTCAGGTTATTACTATTACAGATGTTTTTTAATTCTGGGTTAATATATTTAATATATGGAAAAACTAAAATGCTGTTGAAATTGATATTTTTAGAATTACATGTATTTTTATTATTATTTTTAATATGTAGTAAACGTTTATTTATGTGTTTATTAATCAAATTAATAGGATAATCATTCTCCAATAATAAATCTCTAATTAGATTAAGATTATTGTCATGGAAATGTGTGTCTGCTAAATTAATACATTTATCCACTAAATTACAAATAATACCAATTTTATTACTAACAGGATCGTGAGAGTTGAAATTTAAAAATCTACCAGAAAAAGTTGGTTTCCTGAACCAGTCCGTGGAAATTTTTTGTTTATTTTGAATGATAAGAATGTCAAGAAAACTAATTTTATTATTATTAGATATTTCAACTGTGAATTGCAAATTCTTATCAAAACTATTGAATAAGTTTACGGTATAATCTATCATCCGATCAGGGACACATATGATGATGTCATCGACGTATCTATAATAAAACGGAACAGGAAAGCAAATTTTTGATAAGGCCTGATTTTCTAAATCCTCCATGACAATATCAGCTAAGATGGAACTTAAGAGGTTGCCCATGGCCACTCCAAATATTTGTTTATAAAACATGTTATTGAATACAAAGTAATTATTATGTAAGATAAAACTAATAACATTGATGATTCGCTACAATTTAGTTCGCAAAAGTTATAAAGTTGATTCCATCGTTTTTCCAATGAGTTAAAAATTAAATAATCCGCAACATTTGTATACAAGCTAATAACATCCAAACTAATAATTTTATATCCAGCAGGTATAGATACGAATTCAATTTTTTGTTTAAGATCTAGGCTATTAGTAACATGTGAAATCGGTCTTTTTAATTTGTTGAAGAGAAACTTGGCTAGAATTTTAGATAAATGATATGTGGGAGTATTAATCGCAGAAATTATAGGTCTAACTGGAAAATTGATCTTATGTATTTTCACAAGACCATAAGCTTTAGCTATTGTACATTTATTTGAGACCAGTTGTAATTTATGAAAGTTAGTTTTATGTCTTAGATTCTTAATAAGAGCATCAGTGTTCTTTTCCAATGAAGGCAGAGGGTTTTTCTTAATAATACTATAATATTTTGTGTCCGAGAACAAATTAATCATTTTTTCCACATATTTTTGTTTTTCTATCACAACAGTACTGTTACCTTTATCAGCTCGTGTTACTAAAAGGTTAGTGTCATGGCTTAGAAATTCTTTGGTTCTTTTTAAATCAATCTTGAGCTTTTTGTCAAAAAAATCTAAACTCAAATTATTATTCTGTTGTTTACTTAAAATATTTAAGATCTTATTTCTTATATTTTTAGAGAATTCAGACTCTACTGTTTTTTCTTTAAAAAAGTATTCTAAGTTTTTTATAATTTCTAAAACATTCTTTTTACTTAAGTTGTCAGTACTGACAACTTAAGTAAAAAATTCTTATAAAACATGTTATTGAATACAAAGTAATTATTATGTAAGATAAAACTAATAACATTGATGAATTCGCTACAATTTAGTTCGCAAAAGTTATAAAGTTGATTCCATCGTTTTTCCAATGAGTTAAAAATTAAATAATCCGCAAGATTTGTATACAAGCTAATAACATCCAAACTAATAATTTTATATCCAGCAGGTATAGATACGAATTCAATTTTTTGTTTAAGATCTAGGCTATTAGTAACATGTGAAATCGGTCTTTTTAATTTGTTGAAGAGAAACTTGGCTAGAATTTTAGATAAATGATATGTGGGAGTATTAATCGCAGAAATTATAGGTCTAACTGGAAAATTGATCTTATGTATTTTCACAAGACCATAAGCTTTAGCTATTGTACATTTATTTGAGACCAGTTGTAATTTATGAAAGTTAATTTTATGTCTTAGATTCTTAATAAGAGCATCAGTGTTCTTTTCCAATGAAGGCAGAGGGTTTTTCTTAATAATACTATAATATTTTATGTCCGAGAACAAATTAATCATTTTTTCCACATATTTTTGTTTTTCTATCACAACAGTACTATTACCTTTATCAGCTCGTGTTACTAAAAGGTTAGTATCATGGCTTAGAAATTCTTTGGTTCTTTTTAAATCAATCTTGAGCTTTTTGTCAAAAAAATCTAAACTGAAATTATTATTCTGTTGTTTACTTAAAATATTTAAGATCTTATTTCTTATATTTTTAGAGAATTCAGACTCTACTGTTTTTTCTTTAAAAAAGTATTCTAAGTTTTTTATAATTTCTAAAACATTCTTTTTACTTAAGTTGTCAGTACTGACAACTTAAGTAAAAAATTCTTATAAAACATGTTATTGAATACAAAGTAATTATTATGTAAGATAAAACTAATAACATTGATGAATTCGCTACAATTTAGTTCGCAAAAGTTATAAAGTTGATTCCATCGTTTTTCCAATGAGTTAAAAATTAAATAATCCGCAACATTTGTATAAAAGCTAATAACATCCAAACTAATAATTTTATATCCAGCAGGTATAGATACGAATTCAATTTTTTGTTTAAGATCTAGGCTATTAGTAACATGTGAAATCGGTCTTTTTAATTTGTTGAAGAGAAACTTGGCTAGAATTTTAGATAAATGATATGTGGGAGTATTAATCGCAGAAATTATAGGTCTAACTGGAAAATTGATCTTATGTATTTTCACAAGACCATAAGCTTTAGCTATTGTACATTTATTTGAGACCAGTTGTAATTTATGAAAGTTAATTTTATGTCTTAGATTCTTAATAAGAGCATCAGTGTTCTTTTCCAATGAAGGCAGAGGGTTTTTCTTAATAATACTATAATATTTTATGTCCGAGAACAAATTAATCATTTTTTCCACATATTTTTGTTTTTCTATCACAACAGTACTATTACCTTTATCAGCTCGTGTTACTAAAAGATTAGTATCATGGCTTAGAAATTCTTTGGTTCTTTTTAAATCAATCTTGAGCTTTTTGTCAAAAAAATCTAAACTGAAATTATTATTCTGTTGTTTACTTAAAATATTTAAGATCTTATTTCTTATATTTTTAGAGAATTCAGACTCTACTGTTTTTTCTTTAAAAAAGTATTCTAAGTTTTTTATAATTTCTAAAACATTCTTTTTACTTAAGTTGTCAGTACTGACAACTTAAGTAAAAAATTCTTATAAAACATGTTATTGAATACAAAGTAATTATTATGTAAGATAAAACTAATAACATTGATGAATTCGCTACAATTTAGTTCGCAAAAGTTATAAAGTTGATTCCATCGTTTTTCCAATGAGTTAAAAATTAAATAATCCGCAACATTTGTATACAAGCTAATAACATCCAAACTAATAATTTTATATCCAGCAGGTATAGATACGAATTCAATTTTTTGTTTAAGATCTAGGCTATTAGTAACATGTGAAATCGGTCTTTTTAATTTGTTGAAGAGAAACTTGGCTAGAATTTTAGATAAATGATATGTGGGAGTATTAATCGCAGAAATTATAGGTCTAACTGGAAAATTGATCTTATGTATTTTCACAAGACCATAAGCTTTAGCTATTGTACATTTATTTGAGACCAGTTGTAATTTATGAAAGTTAATTTTATGTCTTAGATTCTTAATAAGAGCATCAGTGTTCTTTTCCAATGAAGGCAGAGGTTTTTCTTAATAATACTATAATATTTTATGTCCGAGAACAAATTAATCATTTTTTCCACATATTTTTGTTTTTCTATCACAACAGTACTATTACCTTTATCAGCTCGTGTTACTAAAAGGTTAGTATCATGGCTTAGAAATTCTTTGGTTCTTTTTAAATCAATCTTGAGCTTTTTGTCAAAAAAATCTAAACTGAAATTATTATTCTTTGTTTACTTAAAATATTTAAGATCTTATTTCTTATATTTTTAGAGAATTCAGACTCTACTGTTTTTTCTTTAAAAAGTATTCTAAGTTTTTATAATTTCTAAAACATTCTTTTTACTTAAGTTGTCAGTACTGACAACTTAAGTAAAAAATTCTTATAAAACATGTTATTGAATACAAAGTAATTATTATGTAAGATAAAACTAATAACATTGATGAATTCGCTACAATTTAGTTCGCAAAAGTTATAAAGTTGATTCCATCGTTTTTCCAATGAGTTAAAAATTAAATAATCCGCAACATTTGTATACAAGCTAATAACATCCAAACTAATAATTTTATATCCAGCAGGTATAGATACGAATTCAATTTTTTGTTTAAGATCTAGGCTATTAGTAACATGTGAAATCGGTCTTTTTAATTTGTTGAAGAGAAACTTGGCTAGAATTTTAGATAAATGATATGTGGGAGTATTAATCGCAGAAATTATAGGTCTAACTGGAAAATTGATCTTATGTATTTTCACAAGACCATAAGCTTTAGCTATTGTACATTTATTTGAGACCAGTTGTAATTTATGAAAGTTAATTTTATGTCTTAGATTCTTAATAAGAGCATCAGTGTTCTTTTCCAATGAAGGCAGGGGTTTTCTTAATAATACTATAATATTTTATGTCCGAGAACAAATTAATCATTTTTTCCACATATTTTTGTTTTTCTATCACAACAGTACTATTACCTTTATCAGCTCGTGTTACTAAAAGGTTAGTATCATGGCTTAGAAATTCTTTGGTTCTTTTTAAATCAATCTTGAGCTTTTTGTCAAAAAAATCTAAACTGAAATTATTATTCTGTTGTTTACTTAAAATATTTAAGATCTTATTTCTTATATTTTTAGAGAATTCAGACTCTACTGTTTTTTCTTTAAAAAAGTATTCTAAGTTTTTTATAATTTCTAAAACATTCTTTTTACTTAAACTTAAGTAAAAAATTCTTTTTACTTAAACTTAAGTAAAAAATTCTTTTTACTTAAACTTAAGTAAAAAGATAAAACTAATAACTATTAAATAATTAATTTAAGATAAATAATTAGTAAAAAGAATTTTTTACTTAAGTTTAAGTAAAAAGAATTTTTTACTTAAGTTTAAGTAAAAAGAATTTTTTACTTAAGTTTAAGTAAAAAGAATGTTTTAGAAATTATAAAAAACTTAGAATACTTTTTTAAAGAAAAAACAGTAGAGTCTGAATTCTCTAAAAATATAAGAAATAAGATCTTAAATATTTTAAGTAAACAACAGAATAATAATTTCAGTTTAGATTTTTTTGACAAAAAGCTCAAGATTGATTTAAAAAGAACCAAAGAATTTCTAAGCCATGATACTAACCTTTTAGTAACACGAGCTGATAAAGGTAATAGTACTGTTGTGATAGAAAAACAAAAATATGTGGAAAAAATGATTAATTTGTTCTCGGACATAAAATATTATAGTATTATTAAGAAAAACCCTCTGCCTTCATTGGAAAAGAACACTGATGCTCTTATTAAGAATCTAAGACATAAAATTAACTTTCATAAATTACAACTGGTCTCAAATAAATGTACAATAGCTAAAGCTTATGGTCTTGTGAAAATACATAAGATCAATTTTCCAGTTAGACCTATAATTTCTGCGATTAATACTCCCACATATCATTTATCTAAAATTCTAGCCAAGTTTCTCTTCAACAAATTAAAAAGACCGATTTCACATGTTACTAATAGCCTAGATCTTAAACAAAAAATTGAATTCGTATCTATACCTGCTGGATATAAAATTATTAGTTTGGATGTTATTAGCTTGTATACAAATGTTGCGGATTATTTAATTTTTAACTCATTGGAAAAACGATGGAATCAACTTTATAACTTTTGCGAACTAAATTGTAGCGAATTCATCAATGTTATTAGTTTTATCTTACATAATAATTACTTTGTATTCAATAACATGTTTTATAAGAATTTTTACTTAAGTTGTCAGTACTGACAACTTAAGTAAAAAGAATGTTTTAGAAATTATAAAAACTTAGAATACTTTTTTAAAGAAAAACAGTAGAGTCTGAATTCTCTAAAAATATAAGAAATAAGATCTTAAATATTTTAAGTAAACAACAGAATAATAATTTCAGTTTAGATTTTTTTGACAAAAAGCTCAAGATTGATTTAAAAAGAACCAAAGAATTTCTAAGCCATGATACTAACCTTTTAGTAACACGAGCTGATAAAGGTAATAGTACTGTTGTGATAGAAAAACAAAAATATGTGGAAAAAATGATTAATTTGTTCTCGGACATAAAATATTATAGTATTATTAAGAAAAACCCTCTGCCTTCATTGGAAAAGAACACTGATGCTCTTATTAAGAATCTAAGACATAAAATTAACTTTCATAAATTACAACTGGTCTCAAATAAATGTACAATAGCTAAAGCTTATGGTCTTGTGAAAATACATAAGATCAATTTTCCAGTTAGACCTATAATTTCTGCGATTAATACTCCCACATATCATTTATCTAAAATTCTAGCCAAGTTTCTCTTCAACAAATTAAAAAGACCGATTTCACATGTTACTAATAGCCTAGATCTTAAACAAAAAATTGAATTCGTATCTATACCTGCTGGATATAAAATTATTAGTTTGGATGTTATTAGCTTGTATACAAATGTTGCGGATTATTTAATTTTTAACTCATTGGAAAAACGATGGAATCAACTTTATAACTTTTGCGAACTAAATTGTAGCGAATTCATCAATGTTATTAGTTTTATCTTACATAATAATTACTTTGTATTCAATAACATGTTTTATAAGAATTTTTACTTAAGTTGTCAGTACTGACAACTTAAGTAAAAAGAATGTTTTAGAAATTATAAAAAACTTAGAATACTTTTTTAAAGAAAAAACAGTAGAGTCTGAATTCTCTAAAAATATAAGAAATAAGATCTTAAATATTTTAAGTAAACAACAGAATAATAATTTCAGTTTAGATTTTTTTGACAAAAAGCTCAAGATTGATTTAAAAAGAACCAAAGAATTTCTAAGCCATGACACTAACCTTTTAGTAACACGAGCTGATAAAGGTAACAGTACTGTTGTGATAGAAAAACAAAAATATGTGGAAAAAATGATTAATTTGTTCTCGGACACAAAATATTATAGTATTATTAAGAAAAACCCTCTGCCTTCATTGGAAAAGAACACTGATGCTCTTATTAAGAATCTAAGACATAAAACTAACTTTCATAAATTACAACTGGTCTCAAATAAATGTACAATAGCTAAAGCTTATGGTCTTGTGAAAATACATAAGATCAATTTTCCAGTTAGACCTATAATTTCTGCGATTAATACTCCCACATATCATTTATCTAAAATTCTAGCCAAGTTTCTCTTCAACAAATTAAAAAGACCGATTTCACATGTTACTAATAGCCTAGATCTTAAACAAAAAATTGAATTCGTATCTATACCTGCTGGATATAAAATTATTAGTTTGGATGTTATTAGCTTGTATACAAATGTTGCGGATTATTTAATTTTTAACTCATTGGAAAAACGATGGAATCAACTTTATAACTTTTGCGAACTAAATTGTAGCGAATTCATCAATGTTATTAGTTTTATCTTACATAATAATTACTTTGTATTCAATAACATGTTTTATAAACAAATATTTGGAGCGGCCATGGGCAACCCCTTAAGTTCCATCTTAGCTCATATTGTCATGGAGGATTTAGAAAATCAGGCCTTATCAATAATTGGCTTTCCTGTTCCGTTTTATTATAGATACGTCGATGACATCATCATATGTGTCCCTGATCGGATGATAGATTATACCGTAAACTTATTCAATAGTTTTGATAAGAATTTGCAATTCACAGTTGAAATATCTAATAATAATAAAATTAGTTTTCTTGACATTCTTATCATTCAAAATAAACAAAAAATTTCCACGGACTGGTTCAGGAAACCAACTTTTTCTGGTAGATTTTTAAATTTCAACTCTCACGATCCTGTTAGTAATAAAATTGGTATTATTTGTAATTTAGTGGATAAATGTATTAATTTAGCAGACACACATTTCTATGACAATAATCTTAATCTAATTAGAGATTTATTATTGGAGAATGATTATCCTATTAATTTTATTAATAAACACATAAATAAACGTTTACTACATATTAAAAATAATAATAAAAATACATGTAATTCTAAAAATATAAATTTCAACAGCATTTTAGTTTTTCCATATATTAAATATATTAACCCAGAATTAAAAAACATCTGTAATAGTAATAACCTGACCATGATCAATTCAATCTCCAATAAATTCAATTACATAATTAGATTAGAAAAAGACAAATATCACAAAAATGAAAAATCTCATGTTGTATATAAGATCAATTGTTGCGATTGCGATGCGTCTTACGTAGGACAAACATCTCGCAAATTAATTGTAAGAAGTAAAGAACATGCGAGCGACTGCAAATTTAAGAGGGATAAATCAGTTTTACACGAACATATTACGAATACAAATCATCAAATTGATTTTAAAAATATCAAAATTTTAGATCAAGAACAAAATTTAAATAAAAGATTGTTATCAGAAATGCTCCATATACACTCACAACACAATAGTTTAAATAGACAGTTTGACACTAATTTTTTAAAGGCTGATTATAAAAGTTTTATCAATAACAATAACTTGTTATAAGTTATATTCATTTTTGGACTATCAGAATAATAATACTTTTTATACATACGCGGTCTAGTCATCGTTACTTAATAGCTTGTCAGTACACACTTTTCTTACACACACACAGGTACATACTTTACTATAAATACGACGAATCTGCTTACGTTGCTTCACATTGACTAGTAGTCACTTATAGTGTCTACTTGCAGTATACTTTAATACGATAGAGTTTTGGTAAGATTCGAAAAATACGAAGTCATAGATTAAGTATTCTTTGTTCCTGAATAAATTTGTGTTTTATTTGTATTTTTTAGACCTTGATAAGGGGCGGAATAAAACCGTTCGAAACGTTGGACATATAAGTTTTGTCTTTATTCTTTAACCTGGGCAGTAGAACCGTTAGCGGCCTATTCCATCTTTATATTTTTTATGATTTCGAGACAACACAAGACACTCCGTATGCGCGAGTTCACGTACCTAATTTGTGCGTTGCGCACCAAGTATGCTCGGATTGCATCGGCGTGGACGACATACAAATAGAATGCCTCACTTGCGGGGTGCGCGAATTCATTTTCACTCGCGATCCCGTTAAACAACTCTTGGAGCTATGTGTGCGGGAAAAGACAGATTTTGCCGAAATTATGTGTATAGCGCACAATACTCGGGCATTCGACTCTCAATTTATATTGAAAGAGTTGGCGGAAAGTTCCAAGTGTGGAACGCCGCGCGTAATATTAAATGGCCACAATATTACGCAGCTAAAGTACGGGAGCACAAAGTTTATTGATAGTATCAATTACTTTCAATTGAAACTGAGTGCTTTGCCATGTGGACTGCCCGAGGGGGCTAAGAAAGGTTATTTCCCCCACCTTTTCAATACCAGTGAGAATGAGCACTACATGGGCCCTCTACCCGCACCCGAGTTTTATTGCCCAGGTACTATGTACATGGCTGGACGTGCTACTTTTCTCGTGTGGTATGAGAATACAGCCCCAAACTACGTATTCGACTTTCAAAAAGAGATTGTCGAATACTGTAAAATGGACGTGGAAATATTGAGACGCGCGTGCATACGGTTTCGCGAAATTTTCATAGAAGTCGCTCAAACAAACCCGTTCGTCTCTGCGTGTACAATTGCGTCCACATGTATGATGTTTTTAAAAAAAAATTTTTGCAGCCAAAAACTATTGGCTTGATTCCGCCAAACGGATATAGGCGCGGGGATAAGCACTCGCAGAAATCTATAGAGTGGCTGCTATACTGCGAGCGAGAGTTCGGGCGTGAAATTATACGCGCGGGGCGATCGCGCGAGTTTCGTTTACGCGAGGGGTTTCTCGTAGACGGGTATCTACCGCCAATCGGAAGAGGAGAGCCTGCCTCAACAGCCAAAGGAATTGTTTTTGAATACCAAGGCTGTTACGTGCATGGCTGTCCGCGCTGTTTCAGCGATAATCGTACTGTGAGAAAAAATAAATATGGCCAAACATGCGCACAGGCGTACGAGGGCACGGTGGCAAAAGTCGCAGCAATGAGGCGGTTCGGATACGACGTGCGTGAGATGTGGGAATGCGATTTCGCGCGCGTGAAAAGTCAACAACCGGAAATTACGCAATATTTAGCGACTCATCCGGTCATGAGCAAAATATCCTTAAACCCGCGTGACGCTTTTTTCGGTGGCCGCACGGAAAATATCGTCACTTCTCGCAGTACCGCGCCAGATGAAGAGATCAAATATACCGATATTTGCTCTCTTTACCCATATATCTGCAAGAGGGGACGTTATCTCATTGGGCACCCGCGCATTTACATCAGCAGAGAATGCACGGAGTTGACTAGCGGACGAAACAATGATCTCTCGCGCGTGGAAGGGCTGATAAAGTGCAAGGCTTTACCACCTCGTAGTTTGATGCTGCCTGTGTTACCCATAAAAATGCACCCTCGGCTGATTTTCGGACTCTGTCGCTCGTGCTGCGAGGAATTGCGAGAGGGCGACTGTAATCACGACTAAGCCGCTGAGCGTGAATTTACAGGCACATGGGTTGTCTACGAGTTCCAGAATGCGATCGAACTTGGCTACTGCGTCACAGAAATATTTGTTATTTGGCAGTATGAGACCACGCAGTTCGATCCTGTCACGGGTGCGGGTGGGCTGTTTACCCCGTATGTCAATACCTTTCTCCGATTGAAGCAGCAGGCAAGCGGTTCGCCTGCTTGGTACACAGACGAAGAGAGTAGAAAACGGTATGTCGACGAGTACGAGCGTGACGAGGGGATAAGGTTAGACTCGGAAAAAATAGAAAAAAATCCGGGGCTGCGTTCTGTCGCGAAATTGTGTTTGAATTCGCTGTGGGGAAAATTCGGCCAACGCTCAAATATGAAACAAACGACTATTATAAAAACGCGTGAGGGACTATTAAAACTTCTTACAGCGGCGAAAAAAGAAGTATTCGATGTCCTTATGGTCAACGAGAACCTTTTATACACGAATTGGCGCTTTCGCGAAGATGCCGTCGATGTTTCGGGTAATACAAATGTGGCAATAGCTGCGTATACAACCGCGCAGGCGCGTCTCGAGTTGTAATCTTATATTGAAAAACTCACCGCAGCGTGTGTTCTGTACATGGACACAGACTCGTGTATTTTCACATGTAAGAAAAACGACCCTACTAAGTATACTCCGTCTCTGGGTGCTTTACTCGGTAACATGACAGACGAGCTAAAGGCCTACGGCGAGGGTACCTATATTACAAAGTTTCCCTCAGCGGGTCCAAATTTTTATGGCTTCCGAGCTGTCGTACCCTCTACCGGGGAAACTGTCGAGTGCTGTAAGATTAAGGGTATTAGCCTCAATAGCGCCAATTCGTGTATAATAAATTTCGAGAGCATCGCACGTTTGATCGCAGCGTATTTTGAAAACGAAAGAGAACCCATTGTTTTGAAATATAAACCGATCAGGCGCACTCGCAGGCACGAAGTCATCACTCGCGACGAACAAAAGTCGTGTTCCGTAGTACTTAAGAAGCGTAGATACTTTCGCGATGCAGTATCACTACCTTTTGGTTATAAGAGCGACGCATAGTATGTATATTTTATAAAAAACTTGTAACTGCGTGTATTTATGTAAAATAAAAAATTGTCCTTTTTAATAAAAATTATTTACCTGTCAAAATTATTTCTACCTATATCCATCACTTTCCTCGCATTAGTACGCTAAAAAAAAAGCATGCTGTGATAATAGGCCGTTATATTTTATTAACAAAGTAATATACAGAATGTTTTATAGCGTTTTTATGTTAAATATACTAAGAAGGTATTGTAGTTACAAAGTCACGTCATGTTTCATAGTTAACTATATCGCCGGCTTGTGCATGCTAGTCGTCGCGGTAGTCCTGCTTATTCTCGCGGCGGAGAACAGCCTAGTCAACGCGCGCGCGCGCGTGAATCAGCTAGTCACCGCGGATCAGCCCATCCCCCCGCACGACTAGCTTGTCGCCACGTCAGCTCATCACCGCGGTGAAGATGCTAGTCCCCGCGCGCGCCGCCGCCGCCGCCGCACGTCATGCAGACGATAATATTTCGCGCGAATGGAAAAAAGGGTATAAAATGATTGCGAAAGCGCGGGACAGTCTCATTCGATGGCTAGAGGTCGTAAAAAGATGGATACACGCTTGAAACATCCGTTTAACTGCTGTGTGTGTGGACCCACAGGCTGTGGAAAAACACGCTTTGTTCAGCGTTTTCTCGCCCATTTATCGGTCATGTGTACCGCACGCTTCGACCGTCTACTGTTTTATTACGCTGAATGGCAAGAGGCTTACAGAACAGCTTTTAAGTCCAATAGACCTATCATTGAGTTTCGAGAGGGACTCCCGCAGGTAGGCGACTATTCCTCGGACAACGAGAAGAAAAAATTACTCATTCTCGATGATCTTATGCGAGAACCGTCGAGCGACGTTATTTTAGACTTGTTTACGAAAGGTAGTCATCACAAAAATATCAGCGTGATATTCATAACGCAAAATGTTTTCCACAAGGGAAAGGCGCAGCGTGACATAAGTTTAAATACAAAGTACCTAGTGCTGTTCAAAAATCCACGCAACAAGGTACAAATACAGCATCTCGCGCTCCAAATCCATTCCGAAGACTCGCGTTTTCTCCGCGAAGCCTACATAGACGCTACGCGAGCGCCATACTCTTATCTCTTTATAGATCTCTCGCAAGACTGTCTCGATGAGTTTAGATTTCGCGCAAACATATTCCCCGGTGACAGTGCGCATTACGCATACGTGCCCAAATACTTTAAATCACGCTGATTTGCGCGCCAAACGTCAGTCGGGAAATAACTATGGACCCGTACGGACGAACTACCTCTTGTCGCGGCACGTTACCGCGCGGTAAACATTTTTCCAAGAAAAATCTCGCGCTACGCGACGTGCTCTGCCACGGTGATAAGAAACATCGCACAACCATAGCCCGAGGGGCTGACAAACCCCTTGTCAAGTGCATATGCGAGTGCGTGTTGAACGTTTTACACGGGGTCGTAAAATTATCGGATAGCGAGAAGAGACGATTGAGCAAGCATAAACACACGTTGTGCAAGTTATCGCACTCGAGTGGTAACACCGATTGGCGCACAAAGAAACGAGCGATTATTCAGAACGGGGGATCATTCATGCCTATCTTATTAGCTCTAATCGTGAGTACATTTCGAAAACATTTGGCTCGCGTGACACGCAATAAGATGGAACACGCGCGTAAAATGATTCTCGTGCCAGAAGGTTCGATGGCCGCGAGCCCGACCGCGGATGTCGAGGAAAAAAGTTTACAAACGCATGGCGATAATTTTTCTCGCTTGGACACCGAAATGTACGACTTTTTACGCTCGAAGGCAGCGCGCGATGATTACGAAAAATGTCTGAATTATTTGCAGATTTTACGTCGCTATCTTTTTTTCCGCGACAACGAGCGTATCGCCGAGCGGCGCGAGACGAATCACGAGGTAGTCGAAATCGAAGAGAGTCTCGCGCCGCTCAGCGAGGAGACCATTCTCCGAGGTATATCCAAAGTACTCGCGCCAAAAGCGCGACTCTTGCGTCGGCACTGGAGGACAACGGTTCCCGAGCGTCTAAAGTGGGACAATGCAGGCACTGTGAGTATCGATGGCCGACAAGTGGCGCGCTCGAGCATAATCGAGTTACTTCTCGACACACTGCAAAAGAGCCAGCGTGTGGAGGAGGAAGAACCGCCTGTCGGGCGCTTTGAGTTTGCAAAATTTCTCAAAACTAGCGAGACGCCCGTTAATGTCATCGAAAATTTCAAAGTTTTGAAAATTGGGCGGATTTTGACTGCAACAAATATAGAGGCCGGAGAAAATAATGCACCCTCGCCCATGCTAACTCGCAGTAAAAAGCAGACCAAGAAAAAATGGATGCACTTTGATATATAAGCGATAAGATGCCATACGGAAAACAATACTACGATCTCGAGCATGAGGCGGGTTACGCGGGTGCACGAAACCTTCTTCGCGTAAATGCCAAGAAGGAGAAGAAAAAAATTTACGCGTGGCTGAGCAATCAAGATGCCTACACGCTTCATCACCCGATAAAAAGAAAATTCCCGCGCCTGTCGTACAATGTAACGAACGTCGATGACGTGTGGGAGTGCGATCTACTTCAGCTGACATCGATAAAGGATTACAACGACGGGTACTGCTATATTCTCGTGGTCATCGATGTACTCGGTAAGTTTGCCTGGGTTGAACCACTAAAGGATAAAACTGCGCGCAACGTTGCCAACGCTTTTGAGCGAATTACCGACAGAGCGAAGCCGCGCTTGCCCATGTGCGTGTAGTCCGATCGTGGCAAGGAATTTCTTGGCGCCGCTTTTCAAAATCTTCTCAAGCGCATGGAGATCGGCTTTCGTGTCGCTAGAAATCCAGATGTCAAGGCAGCGGTGGTCGAGCGGCTCAACAGAATGCTGCAAGAGCGCATATGGAGATATTTCTCACATCGAAACACCAAGCAATAATCGATGCTCTGCAAAAAATTGTGTACGCGTACAATCATTCTCGGCACAGCGGTACGCGAATGCGCCCAGCAGAGGTCAACCTTTACAACGCTGCGCGAGCGCGCGAAAATCTGGCCAAGCGCGTGCGCTCCAATTATTGCCGCACCGCCGTGCCCTACCGTAAATTTGCTGTGAGTGACCTCGTCCGTGTCAGTCGAACAAAGAACACCTTCGAGCGCGGATACGAAAAAAATTTCAGTGAGGAGATTTTCAAGATTATACGCGTATCTCCGCGGCAAGGGCTGTACACATACGTATTGGCGGACTTAAACGGAGAAATAATTGACGGATTCCTTTATAACGAAGAGCTCGTTTTGGTCGGGCACGATCGACTGACGCGATAAGAGCTTCAAAACCGAGCGTATTGTGCGCACGAAAGGTCGCGGCGCCAACAAACAAGTGCTCGTCAAGTGGCTAGGCTATCCCGATAAATTTAATTCTTGGGTGAAAGCGAGTCAACTCGAGAGCATTTCGTAGAAAACCACGATCAGACATGGACGCGAACGAAGATTTTTACATGGTACTGCCTAGCAACAGCAGTATGGCTTACTTTGCCGATAACACAACCAGCTGTTTCACCATCCATTTGCCACGCAAGATCAAATTACACGGAGAGTGGCACGTCGGACTGGTGGAAATTCACGTACCATGTAGTATCGTGCATTTTTAAGACAATGATGCCTTTTACACTGTTAGTTTGTTCGCCATGGACGACGACGAACAGAGTGAGAAAACATTCTGCCATTTTCCAGTCGGCATTTACGACTCTCTCCAACAGCTGGCAGACGCCATAAATAACTCGAATGACACTTATAAACATCACATGCTTGAACCCGTAAAGGAGAGCAATGGTTGCTATGCCATCAGACGCAAGTGCGCCTGTCAAGAGCCACATGCGACTCATTTCAATGAAAAAATTCTGCGCATTTTTGGGTTCGATGACGATCCCGGGAAAAAATTCTGTTTACGACCTTTAACCATGGTGCGCTGCGGGAAATTGTAGCCGCGAGACCAGCCTCGCTCTCTCGTGCCATTCCCGACCAACTGTACGTTTATACAGATATTTGTGAACCCTACACAGTGGGGGACACACAGGCCTCGCTCTTACGCATCGTTTCCTTGGATAACTCAAAACTCAGATACGGCTGCAGTGCTGTGCAGCGTTTTACGCCCGCCCACTACATACCGCTTCTCTATCACAATTTTATCAAAAGCGGCAGAGAAAATTAGCGAAATCATGAAGGGGTCAGGCTATAAAACTACCAGGCGCGTCAAACGGCAACGGCAGTCGACAAAGGCACGTGCAAGCGCCCGTACCTCGCTGATCAAGCGTAAGAAAGAATTGACTTCCGCACCGCGCAAGACTCGCAAAGCGAGCAGGAGAACGCGGAAAACCCCCGCTTTTCGGGACATTAACGATATTTTCGGTCCAAAATAAATCTTGAAAATGTCTTTCCTGCACTCTTACTCGTCAGAGTGTATGTTGAGCGAACTCGATCTTTTCTCCCTCCCATCTACTCAAACCTCCATCGAGGGCAGCAGTTTTTTGAAATATAAGCCCGTCTCTTCGATCAGCGACGAGGGCGATGCGCACATCGAATTCGTCGTACCTAGTGCCAGCGAGCATTACATCGATCTCGCACACACCATGCTCTTTGTCAAGGCACAAATACTCCCCAACGACGATGTCGACACAAATCTAAAAGTTGGCCCTGTAAACAATCTTCTTCATTCAATGTTCAATCAAATCGATATTTTTCTCAATCAAAAGCTCGCCTCACCGCCCAAGAACATGTACGCGTACAGAGCTTACATAGAGTCACTGCTGAGCTATTCCCCCGCTGCCAAAGAACCTCATCTCACCGCGAGCCTCTGGTACGATGATACACCCGGCTGTATGGAGGGCGCGCCGGAAAATCAAGCAATCGGTTCGAACAAAGGCCTCGTTCAGAGGCAATATTTTACGAAAGAGGGTCGTGCATTCAATATGATTGGACATCTGCACTGCGACTCGTTTAATCAGGATAAAATGCTCATCAATGGCATCGAAATGAGAGTGCGTCTGGTGCGTAATAAGGATGCATTTTGCCTGATGGATTCCACAAACGACGGCCGATTCGGAATAAAAATAAAAGAAGCTACCCTCATTGTTCGGCGTGTCAAGAGAAATCCCGGTATTTTGATCGCACACGCCAATACACTGGCCAAAGCAACAGCCAAACACCCCATTACGCGTGTCGAGGTGAAAACATTTACGCTTCACACTGGTATACTAGGCGATAGCATTGATAATGCGATTCTTGGTCAACTGCCAAAACGTATAATCATCGGTTTCGTCGATAACAAAGCGTTCAATGGAAATCGAGCGCTAAACCCATTCAACTTTCAACACTTTGACATAAATTATCTCTCGCTATATATCGACGGGGTTCAAATACCAAGCAAACCGTTACAACCGCACTTTACAGGCAACAGCGCAACGTTTATCGAGGCATTCCAAACACTCTACTCAGGCACAGGGATACATTTTCTCAACGAGGGCCTAGGCATAAACCGTTACAACTATTCAATGGGGTATTTTCTTACGGCATTCGATCTCACACCCGGTTTATCAGCACATTGCCACTCTCATTGGAACCTCGTACGCTAGGGCAGTGTGCGTATCGAAGTGGGATTCGCGACGGCGCCGACTGTTACAATAAACTGCATTGTCTACGCAGAGTACGATAACGTTCTCGAAATCGACTCCACTCGACAAATTTTAACGGATTTCAGCGCCTAAGTGCAAGAGCAGAAGACGACGGGCCTGCAGAGGCGCTACGCGTCACATTGCCGTAGTCATAAAAAGTGGAGGGGGAAGCGTGGCGCTCACATGCGGCGCTCTCTCGCGTCACTTCGCTTTTTCTCTTACACGTGAACACGCGCCTCTACACAAAATGGACTACGTAATCGATATTCAAGGTTTTCGTGATTCGGAAAAAAAGTTTCTGCCCAAGGAAGTAGCTATCACGTGCCTGCAAAAGAAAATTAGTGATAATTGGATAGTGCAAGTGCCGCATAGTTTTGCCGACTTGCCGGACGATGTCAAAGAGACAAACACCTTTTTAGCCGTCGAAATTCACGGTGTTCATTGGTTTGACGGCGAAGTAACGCTTCGTCAACTACATCGGCATCTTTACAACATTGCCAGAGTATCGCGAACAATTTTTGTGCGCGGCGAGGAGAAGGCCCGATACATCGAAGCGCTTTTCGGACGCAGCGTTATCAACTTGGAAAAATTTAATTCACCATCGTTTAAAAAGCTCAACAAAATGTTCCCAGACAATACACTGTGCGCCACGCATTCAACCAAAATCTTTTTGGCCAAAAAAGAGTTTTGTGCTCTTTACAAAGTTCATCAGCTAAAGAAGTGGCTGCGCTCGATACTTCCTGCGAAATGTAAAGCGCTTTCTAAAGAAAAAGTGGAAAGTGAAATGTTCCTTGCAGCAGTTTACGAGCAAAGAGATACAAATAGTGACAGCAGCGATAATAATGACATATACTACTCAGCCATCGAGGGCGACACATCCTCTGACTGAAAAAAAAAAAAATGAACACAAATGAAATGAGTTTATGCAGCCAATCACATACCAAGTCGGTTGAGCCGTCCATCGGCGGTCATTGCAAATCTCGACACAGCGGACAAGCCCGGCTCTCATTGGGTAGCTTTCTACATAGACAGTCATGCAAGAGGTACCTATTTCGATAGCTATGGACTACCACCATCGTCGCGACATCATCTCGATCGACTCAGAAGAAATTGCAAGTGGTTCAGGTGGAACAAGAAGAAGTTGCAAAGATTCGATTCTAAAGTGTGCGGTAAATATTGCGTCATGTTTTTGCATTATATGTGTAGTGGGTTTACTTTACGAAAATTTTGTAAAATCCTTACGACGGATGCTCGCGCCAACGACAAAATAGCTGCTACATTTTATAACATTATAAAGAACAAAAAATTACAAAAAGAAGGACGTGCGTACAATTTCCCGCGTGCTACTTCACAAGGGTGCGGCTCGTGCACTCAGGCATGTAGGCCAATGACTCATTATTAATCTCTCTCACTAACTTTAACATATATTTTGCATTGTTGGGCCTAGATTTGTAAGCTAATATATGTATGCGTGATTGTTCATTACTTGTAATATCTTAATACTGAAATGAATCAGTCCTGGTTCAAATGCGATTTTATGTATTCGTAGTTAATTTTAAGCATCGCTTGTGTCTGTCTCGGTTAAACCATATGTATTCGTAGTTTGTAAGTTTTTGTCTCTTTTCAAAATTTATATATTCATAGTTTGTAAGTTTATGTATTCATAGTATGTAAGTTTATGTATTCATAGTTTGTAAGTTTGATCGAATAAACAAAAAAATATATAAATCATGTTTTCATTTACAGACCTTTCATTTTCCCACTCCTGAAAAAAAAAAAATCAGTTAAATTCATTTTCCTCCCGCGAGAGAGTATTCAAAACGTTTTCTTTTATTACGAAATACTTACGCGTGAAAAATTTTATCATCATATACACATTTTCTTCACGCGTAACTTAAAAACCGTTGAACAAAGAACGGCGGGGGTGAAGTGTTCTTAGAACCACTTAAGGGGGCCAGACACCTTTTTTCTCTGAAATAAGAAGTCACATTTTAATACCTAAATGTAAACTAATTATTTCATACTTTTTACATATAAAAGTGGGTATATTTACCTTACCTTAAAACTTTCTCCGATGGGCCTTTTATATGGTCCAGAACCATAGTCATCGATGAAACAAGTTTTTTCACTATCCGTAAGCTTTGAAATTTTCCTGTAGATGGATTGACTCCAGATTTGAACTAAATTACTCCTGAATAGTATAATTCTCATATGAGTGTAGGGATTTAGGATTAAATGTCGGAAAAAATTTTTACATCAGAAAAATTATGAAAAAATATAAAAAATTTTAAAAAATTTAAAAAAAACTTGAAAAACAGCACAATTTTTTTTTCTCATTAGATCAAAAATCCCTACACTCATATGAGAATTATACTATTCTGGAGTAATTTAGTTCAAATCTGAAGTCAATCCATCCACAGGAAAATTTCAAAGCTTACGGATAGTGAAAAAACTTGTTTCATCGATGACTATGGTTCTGGACCATATAAAAGGCCCATCGGAGAAAGTTTTAGGGTAAGGTAAATATACCTACTTTTATATGTAAAAAGTATGAAATAATTATTTTACATTTATGTATTAAAATGTGACTTCTTATTTCAGAGAAAAAAGGTGTCTAGCCCCCTTAAATCCCTCCCTTCTTGGCAAAATTCCAGCCAACACCCTGAGTCACTCAAATATTTTTATTAATCATTACCTTGATAAAGACACGTATAATATCATCAAAAGTATACACGCGCATGCTAAACGATTAGGATTTAAATATGAGGCGTTTCACGTCAAGTGCCCCAGCGCAGCGTGCGAGCGCCAAATCGTGCTATATCCAGCTCATGATTACGATAGTAAAACGTACTTAAAAAAATTTTATGACAAGCATTTCCGACGTATTTTTTCCTCAGCTTTCAATGGTGTAATCAGTTTTCCCGAAATTTTTCACTTTCACTTTCAAAAAGTACAAAACGTGTTATATCTCAAAAAGTGTATTTTTAATATTTTTTTTTACCCTTTAGATCGAAAGCTGAGCATTTTCTACGTAGCAAAGGATATTTTCCAAAGAATGCTCGAGATGTTTTCTGCGAGAAATAGAATGCAAAATAGTAGACGCACCGCCTTTCCTGCGCGCGGTACTACGCGGTACATCGCGCAGACTGCGCCCACCTCGTTGTTTATATAATAACCTTTTATAATCTTTAATTCTTTACCTGTTTTTCTGGATTCATAATAATGAATGAAGTAATATTTTATTAATTATTTTATAAAAAAATAAAATTTCAAAATTAACAGCAATATAGTAACTCTCGTACTAACGTTTTTTTTCAGCGTAGATAATTTTTTTGTTCTGTTTTACGTGTTATATCTCGAGAAGTATATTTTTAATATTTTTTTACCCTTTAGATCGAAAGCTGTGCATTTTTTACGTAGGAACAGATATTTTCTAAAAAATGTTCAAAATGTTTGCTGCTAGAAATAGAACGCGAAAGAGATGTGACAGAGTGACATGTAGCTGATTGCTACCGTGTTGTTGTTGTCAACGTCGAGGACGATCAGTGAGATACACACACACACACATATACACACGATACTACCGGGTCGAGAGAACGCAGAGAGAGACAGCGAGAGTCGAGGAGGGGGGCATGCGCACGGGAGAGTCGCGCAACCCGGAGAGCGGCCGTGAGGGCAGCGTAGGACGAGAGAGTGAGAGAGCGGCGTGGAGAGAGGCATAACATACGAGAGAGAGAGAGAACAGACGAGCAACCGACGGATGATAGTGTAGGCTACGCGCAACTATCAGCGGGCGCGCCGAGGAGAGAGTAGGGCGCGCCGATAGTGCGATGAGTAGGAGTGAGAGAGAGAGAGAGAGAGAGAGAGAGAGAGAGAGAGAGAGAGAGAGAGAGAGAGAGAGAGAGAGAGAGAGAGAGAGAGAGAGAGAGAGAGAGAGAGAGAGAGAGAGAGAGAGAGAGAGAGAGAGAGAGAGAGAGAGAGAGAGAGAGAGAGAGAGAGAGAGAGAGAGAGAGAGAGACTCGCAGCCGGCCAGCGCATACAGTACGGATCGCGGGCCGCAGCGCGTATGATAGAGTAGAAGGGAGAGAGAGAATAGCAGCCGGCCACCGCGTAGAGTATAGGCATAGACTAGAGTGAGAGATAGACGGGGGAGCGAATAGAGGCAACTGAGCCGACGCGCGACGCGTATAGTCACATTCCGCGCATGATCTCCCGCGAACCTATCATGGCTCCGAATACATGCGAGTCATGTAATGTGGGCAAGATGGGCATCAGAGCGGGGGCCAGAGCCAATCATTTGCGGAGCTGCTCAAAAGGGGAGAATTCGAGGAAAGGATGAGCGTCACAAAGCCGGAGACGATCGTTCTCTTGATCGCCGACCAGCAAACGAATCAGTCAACTCTCGCATTATTCGCCAAGTCGAATAAAAGTAACGAGTCGTACTTAGTGAGTATTAGTGTTGCTGGGGATATTTTGGATGAAGTTAGTAGCTGCGGATCACAAAGGAGTCAAAGTGTAGAGTACTTTACTCCAGGGTGAGGTGTAGTAGTTGCGCGACTGGAGTTGTGGTGTTGCGAGGACGGCGTTGTGAGTCGAGTGAGAATTGAGGTCGAGGTTCTTTTCAAGTTCTAAGACACCGAATGATAATCCACATTTTCTTTCGATCTCCAGTCAGCGAGCCAAGTAGTCGACTTAAGAAGCAAAAGTAAGGTCAAGATTCACCCCCGTAGGACTCAGCAGGACCTCCACGAGATAAAATACGCAAGAGTAATCGAGTGAATTAAGAGTGTATTCGAATTAGTGGGATTCGCGGTGAAGTGACACTTTTCAGGTTACGATCAATAACAAATAATAGATCAATCTGATTAATTTATGGGATAAATCGCCTTTTTACTGCTTCTTTTAATAAGCCTTTCATTATTTTTAATATTAATTTGTTTTTTTTTTTACATCGGAAATTCCAAAAAATTAACACAAATACGGACAGACACACTAATAGGGCCTAATACCATAGTGAAAACATATTTATTAAGAACGTGCCTAAAATTAAAACTAAAAGTTTAAAAAGCATAAATGAAGAACAGAAACAAAGAAAACGTTTATTACGGCTTACAAAAGCTGTTAAAAAAAGGAACGATAAAACAAATTCAAAACTAAAAAAGTTATTACTAAATAAAAAAGCAAAATATCGCTTAGTTAAAGAGTATGTTGATAAAGGTCGGATTGATAATGCGAGAAGAATGCGTCTTATTCGAAACAAAGTAATTTATAAAGAGAATGAGAACATTAAGAACAAATCAAGAATTCGGATGGTGTTTGTATAGAATCGATTGGATGGAGGCAATGGAATGAAGTCAAAAATTTTTTTTGATTTCACTTGTTAAGCGACGTTTCGTCGGCCTGGTCTGCCGACCTCTTCAGGCTTTATTTAAAAAGAAATTAAAATTACAGAAATTATTAATACACTATCAATCACAGATCTAAAACAAATAACAAACAGTCGGTACCTTATTTAGAAGTTAATGTGTCATATAATACACATTTCGTCGAAGTGAGCGCATGAGATACAGATTTAACGCATTTATATAGTAAACAATGCCAGTGTTTAGGTGCATGTGTTTACAAACAAAAATAAATACATATAAAGAGAAAGGAAACGACATATGAATTTAATTTAAAATTCTTAATAACGGAACATATGAAGAATTGAGAAATTTCACGTCTTCTTTTTTGTTAACGTTGTATTTGTTACATTTAATATGAATCATTTCTGATATTAATCGTTTTTTATAGTTTGATTCATAATCTATAATTTTTACGTTATTCCAATCAAATTCATGTGAAAAGTTTTTCATGTGTTGATACACAACAGCTTCTGGATTATTATTCTTTTTATGTTCGTTAATTCTAGTTCTAAGCGCACGCTTAGTTTCTCCTACGTATGACACCGGGCATGATTTACATGCGAATTTATATACAACGTTCGTCCGATCCCATTTTTCAGTAACATCTTTACCTAATTTAATAATAGAGTTAAAACTTTTTTTGACTAACGGTAAAACTCGAAAATTGAACGGTTTTAATATTGATGCTATTTTACCAAATTGATCATTAAACGGTAAGGAAATATAAGAGGTAAATCTATTGTGAGTAAAAGTGTCTTTTTGTTGTGGTTTGTGTTTTATTCTATACAACCTATTGTGTATGTACTGATTGATGAAATTTCGAGGATAATTGTTACCTTGGAGTATTTGGATTACGATATTTAGATTTTTCTTATGAAATTGTTGATTTGACAAAGAAATGGCTCTATCTACGAGGTTGTACACAATATTTATTTTTTGTTGTTTTGGATGATTAGAGCGGAAATTGATTAATCTGCTGGATGAAGTAGGTTTGTTAAACCAATCTGTGATGATGGTGTTATTATAACGGATTAAAGTCATGTCTAAGAAGTTGATTTTTTTGTCTTGTTCTAATTCATATGTAAATTGTAGTTTGTTGTTATATGTGTTAAAAGTCTCTACGACTATATCAATGTGTTTTTTGTTAATGCACATGATCGTGTCATCTACGTAGCGGAAGTAAAATAGTGGGTTGACGTCATGGTTTTCTTTCAAACTTCTCAAACAGTAAGTTTCCAAGTCATCCATCACAATATCCGCGAATAATGGTGAGATGGGGGAACCCATCGGTGTACCATCAATTTGTCGGTAGTATTCGTTATTAAACGTCATTCCATTGCCTCCATCCAATCGATTCTATACAAACACCATCCACATACAATGGGAGTGCAATTTAATTTATATTCAACAAATCAAGAATTCAACTATTACGCCAGAACAACGACTTTAAACAGAAGGAGAAAAAAGAAAACATCAAGAGAATATTCAAGTTACGCCAGGACTAGAGCTTTAAACAGAAGGAGAAGAAAGAAAACACCAAGAGAATATTGAAGTTACGCCAGGACAAGGACTTTAAACAGAAGGAGAAGAAAGAAAACATCAAGAGAATATTGAAGTTACGCCAGGACAAGGGCTTTAAACAGAAGGAGAAGAATGAAAACGCCAAGAGAATATTGAAATTACGCCAGGACATGGACTTTAAACAGAAGGAGAAGAAAGAAAACGCCAAGAGAATATTGAAGTTACGCCAGGACAAGGACTTAAAACAGAAGGAGAAGAAAGAAAGCGCCAAGAGAATATTGAAGTTACGCCAAGACAAGGACTTTAAATAGAAGGAGAAGAAAGAAAACGCCAAGAGAATATTGAAGTTACGCCAGGACAAGAACTTCAAAGATAAAGAGATGCGTGCAAATTTGATTAGAATAAAACACTTACGCACTGATAAAAATTTCAAAATAAAAGAAATTAATAAAAACAAGCATAGAAATGAATATTTGCGCCAAAATGATCTATTTAAAAATTCAGAAAATGTAAGAAATACTACAAGAATTCAACATTTGCGAAAAATGAAAGAGTACCAAAACGAAGAAAATAAGAAAAATTATGCAAGAATAAAACGTCTCCGTTCAAATAAAACATTTCATCAAAATGAACTGCATAAAAATAAGATGAATAATCAATTTTTGAGGCAAGATATTAACTATAAGAAGCTTGAAAACATTAGACAAAAACTCTGCAAACAAAATTTAAGGTTAGATGAATTAATGAAGTACAGAGATTGTTTTCAAAATAATGTATTACATAAAATTCTGGATAACGATAGCCCAGATTTTCAAAAGTACTTGCTATTGAAAGATTTTATAGATGACAGGAAATGTGGAGCTGATGCAGTGTGTCTTTGTGGCGATAACTTATTTTATCGAAAGTCAGTTATTCCATTCGAAGAAACTAGAGTATAAGAACACTTAACAAAAATTGTTAATAATGTTTCTAAATTCATGAAAATTATAAAAAATTCTAATTCATCTTTAATATGCAGAACATGCTATAAGCATATAATGAAAGGAAATATTCCTAAAACAGTATCAACTACTGATCTTCGGTTTCATGCAATTCCGAAAGAAATAACAGATTTAAGTGATGTAGAAGAATGAATGGTGTCGCCCTACATACCATTTATGCAAATAAAAGCTTTACAACCGTACGCATTAAATCCACAATTATCTTTAAATGGTAGTATTGTTAATATCGCGGTTGATCTTAATGACATGCTTAAGATTTTGCCGAGAAATTTTGATCATATGTCTACCATCCAAATTCAATTAAAACGGCATATTGAGCATAAAACTAATTATATGTATGAAACAATTAAACCGTACAAATTAATTTCAGCATTAAATAACTTAATCAAAAGTCCTTTGTATATAAAACACGAAATACAAATAAATGATGCTTTTCTTTCTAAATATAGTAAGTTCAACAATGAAGAAATTGATTTCATTGTACATGACAAAGATACTAATTTATTAAATGATAAAGAGAAGGAATTAATGAAATCAAATTTTCAAATTCATTCTGATGAACAAAATGTAGATAATGAAAATATTTTAGACGATTTTGAAATAAACGAGGAAGTTTTGATTTTAGACAGAAACAAAGAACTTTCAGAAGATATGCGTATTATTGCACCAGGACAGAATAAAGCACCACTTCCATGGCATGCATTAGAAGATATAGATGAACTATGTTTTCCAAGAATTTTTGGTGGTCATATATTTGATAAATGCAAAAAATTATCTTATTCAGATAGAGTCAAATTCGAAAGTCGAAATCGGGATAGAAGATCATCTAATCCAACAAGAATCTTATTTATGGCTAAAAAAAATTAGAAATGACAGTATCTTCGTCAATTAATACTTGCTTGAGAAAAACTGTAAACGCAGACAAATTGACTGTAAAAGATGCAAAAAATTTGAAATTGATGAATGATTTGATACGTCGTGACAATGGATATAGATTTTTACGTCAAGTACGTTCTTCGCCAGCATTTTGGGAAAACAAAAAGAAACAGGCTTTTTCAATGATACGACAAATAGGAATAACTTCAATTTTTTTGAGTTTATCTGCGTCTGAAATAAAAAATCCAGATTTAATTAAAATCTTATACCAAATAAGGAATAACAGTAATATAAGTTATTATGATGCGATCTTTTTAAATCTTAATGAGAAAACTAAATTAATAAGGAATGATCCACTGACATGTGTAAGATATATGTATAATCGATTTAATAAAATTTTATTGTTACTACAAAATCCTAATGGACCTCTTGGAGAATATTATGTTACTGATTACTTTAGGAGAGATGAATTTCAAGCAAGAGGCTGTTACATCCGGTAGGGCTGCCGCAAGAGTCGATATAAATATCGATATCGTATTGATATTGTACCAATATCAATATCGATATCGAGACGATATTTTCTAAATCTTCGCAATACAAGACCAATATTATACATATCAATAATCAATACAAGACAAAACTCTTGCGCCAATATATCGCGATAATCTCGATATTGAATATACTTCTGACCAGGGGCGAATTCAGTCCTGGGTCATTGGGGGTGGGGCGGGGTGCGATTATATCCCATGACCTTTTTTTAAGGAAGTGATGCAAAAAAAAAACAAACAATTTTTAAACCCAAGTAGCCGGGGGATATGAGGTCCACGCAAGGAATTTCGAAGCGATTAAGTAAGTTTTACTCCCGTAATCGTTGGACATAAAAAACTTATTTTTTTCATATTACAATTTTTTTCTCAAAAACTAGTCGACAAAATGGATTCAAATTTTTACAGATTATAGCTATTTATATTCTGCATTATCATTATTTTTTTCAAAAAAATTGACCGTTTAGTTTCGGAGTTACAGGCTTAAAAGAAACACGTTTTTGTTAATAACAAAAGAACTGTGATAGCTAGAGAAATTTTTTTTTTTTGAAAATATAGGTATTTTAATACTCTTTCGAATGCTAGCCATTCGATTCAAATCTCTTGGTGTTATCATTAAAAAAAAAGCAAAAATGAATTTTGAGAAATTCGTAAATTCGAAATAAAACAAAAACGCATCGGCCCAATCAAAAAACGAATTTTTTACTCGCCATCACACAAAAAAAATGAAAAAAATGAGACCTGTTGTCCGGTTAAAATCGATCGAATAGAAGCTGAGATCCAGGTGCACACACACACACACACACACACACACACACACACACACACACACACACACACACACACACACACACACACGCACACGCACACACACACACACACACACACACACACACATCCATACAGACATTTTTCAAAAATCATGTATTTTGATTCCTAACACCTCGAAAAACAATTATAACATATTTTTACAACAACTCAAAAAATTACTATCACAAAGCTTCCTCTACGAGGAAGCAATTATATACTTAAGGTGGTTCTTACCCAAGAAAATGATCGTTAAAAAAGTATTGTGTATAAGTTATTGCTCAAATATTATATTACAAGTGATAGTAAAATCCAAAAGTAGGTTGCTTTAAGTAACAGAAAAATTTTTCAAATATAAATTATATACATTAAAGCCTAAAAGTTGGTAAATAAGGAAAAATATCACAAAAAGTCATGAATTATTTTTGTTTTTTATTCGATTTTTTTATTCAAAACACTATTTTGTTTCTGAAACGTTCCTCGATAAATTCACCGCATGAAATTGTCAACAAATCATTTTACACAAAGTTAGAGCTATTAGTTGCTAAGTTTTTGTAATTTTTTTTAAACAAATTTCTCTAACTTTGTGTAAAATGATTTGTTGATAATTTCATGCGGTGAATTTATCGAGGAACGCTTGAGAAACAAAATAGCGTTTTTAATAAAAAAATCGAATAAGAAACAAAAATAATTCATGACTTTTTGTGATATTTTTCCTTATTTAGCAAATTTTAGGCTTTAATGTATATAATTTATATTTGAAAAATTTTTTCTGTTACTTAAAGCAACCTACTTTTGGATTTTACTATCACTTGTAATATAATATTTGAGCAATAGATTATATAGAATACTTTTTTAACGATCGTTTTCTTGGGTAAGAACTACCTTAATTATTTCTCGAACCTTTTACACCAGATTCGTAATAAAAAAGTTTGTCATTTATGAGTACAATTCCTTTTACGCATTTGTTTGTTTTATTGTAATAGTTGTAATAAATTATAGAATGATATTGTTAAAAATGAAGTTATAACGAGGTTTTGTGGTAGTAAATTGTCGACATCGATATTCTCGGCACAAGACCAATACAATATCGAGACAAGATCGATATTCTCATTAACCAATATCGAACAATATCGAGATAATATTTTAATTTACCATTATAGTGCGATATCGAGACAATATTTTCCAAAATGTCGTTTTGTCTTGTATTGCGGCAACCCTAACATCCGGCCATTTTCTATATTATTAAAAAATTTAGTTACCATTGAATCATAAAATACATAACAGTTTTAGATAAATGCAAGACAGAAAATAGTTTTGAAATCATAAAACACAGGCCTAGAATTTTCAGCCGCATGAGAAATCCCAAATGCAAACATCTCGAAGTAAGGGGACAACGCTTCCTTCTTCGTCGCAGGTCGTAAAGTTTTTTTTCGTTTCCTTCCTCTTACGATAGCCTCAGTAAACACTAGCCAGACTCGAAATTACCGAGTAGGCCTCGAAAAAAAATAAAATCTTTTTCACTTTCCCAAGGCCTAATCTAAGACCCCACCATCTGCAAGTGATAACTTTCCCGAATCCAAGTACGCGTCGGAATTTTCCAACCACTCGAATATCAATAAACAAGGGAAACCCTGCAGCTATACATGACGGCGTCTGTTCCCGTCTCTCTCTCGCTCGCTTTCCAGCATTTTCTACAACCTACGCCTGCATTATTTTTCACTTATATGACTATTCTGTGACTGTACTTTGAAGCCATCTCATATTAAATAACAATAGGAAATATTCTTCCTTTTTGAAATGTATTTAAGAAATATGTAAATTTCTTATAATCATAGATTTTTGTATTTTTGTATTTTTACATTTTAACAAATTCAATTCGAGCAATAGTTTATAATTAAAGGACTATGCTAAACTTTTAGTTTATTAACATAATGCTTAACTCTTAAACAAATTTGTCTTTCTCACTTTTAATCATTTAAAATCATTTGTAAAATAAATATTAGAAGAAGTTCTAACAAAACCATAACTTTAAATAAGAAAATATCGACATTCGTATTATATTCACTATTTTGAAACGTACACAAATCTTAATTTTCAATTGTTCACATCTTCCAACTATGGAGAATTTATAAATCAAAACCTCAACGTTTAATAACACCCCCTTATTATAGAAAAAAAAAGCCAATTAGTTTATGAAATAAAATTATTATAACTAGAAATTTTATGGATATTAATTATATAACTACACGGAGAGAAATTTTGTAGTGAAAATTACAAATATTCGAGACAAAATTACCAGTTTCTATGGTAATGGATGGACAGACTGACAATTTCAAAGTTTTTACCAAACTGCCTTGGTAAAATTTTTTTTTAGTTAATTTAAATTAAAAAAATTAACTTTTTTTATGCATATTGATGGATATATAGTATTTTAATATAGAAATAGAAACAGAAACAATGATGAAAAAACATTAAACTGAAAAAAATTTTTACGGAAGCGGGATTCGATCCGACGATCTTTGGGTTGAGAGTCCGACGTTCTACCGACTGCGCCACAGAAGCTGTTACCAACAGTCATTTGAATCGCCGTTATTACTTACTGAAAATATGTGTATTGTTTTCATTTTAACGTCGCGCACGCCTCTAGTATCAATCTTCTGAAACACAATAATGCGCAGTGCGCATGCGCGAGTACACAAATACCAGGTTATTTGGTAAAATTTATCAGTTTTCTTAGTAAAAATTCTTAGGTTACCTTGTAAAAATGACTAGATCTCAATTTTTACCAGTGTTTCTGGTAATTTTTATTCAGATAATTTGGTATTTTTTTAAGTGGTTATGGTAGTTTTTCTTGGGAAACTTATAAATTGTATTAGAAACCTGGGAATAACACGGCTTTTGACAATCTGTCCATGCGCTACCAAGGCACCTTGGTAATTTTTACTCTAAAATTTCTCTCCGTGTATCAGAGTATAGAAATTACATTTGTAAATACTAAATCGTTTTAATTTACCACAACCTTTTATAATATGTCCAGGTTGGTTTCCATAATTAAACTATTATATATTCAGCATTTAGAGGCCAATTATAACTAAGTTAATTTGTTTATAACCCAGGTATACATTAATATCGATACGTTTTTGGCTACGAAAATTTTTTAGGTTGATATTCTGTTTGATTTAATTTATTATGTTAACCAAACTTTAGTTTTATGTCAACTGAGATAGTTTATTTTAGAATTATATGTTAAGTCTGAAGTTGTAAAAGTATAAGGTATACGTTACAATCTATTCAAATTTTTGTATATACTTTAATTGTATTAGAGTCTATATAAATTTAATTATTTTTATAATTACAATTTTTAGTTTTAATTTATGTGCTAAATATGCTAAAATTTATAGTTTACTTTCGTCACGAAATCCAATCTAATCGTATAAGGATATAAAATCTAAATCCGTTTATATCATCGGAAATCGCTACATTTAATTTTAAGTCTAATTTACTAATATTAAGATTTTTATATTTCCTATATTAAACCAGCATGCTGATAATAATAGTTACATACATACATATACCAACCACAAACAAGAACATAAAATTCAAAATTCTGTTTGCAATTTACGTTTAAGTCATCACCACCTTTATACACCAAAACAATATTTTTATTCGCGCATTTGATTGACCGCTAGTGGCTAATGTACGAAATAAAGGTATAGATGCATGCATAATTATTCTTGTACGATTTCGTATTTAAAACTGTTTTGTTTAAAACAAAAACTCTGTACATAAATAATCTACTTTGGGTAATGTTTAATTTACGGAATAATTATAATTTATTGCAACATTCATCCTTCAGGTACTTTCATAAATCAAATTTTTTAATAATTTTCAATTTTCAATTAATAAATCTTCATATTTTAATGTAAATTCTTTTTAATTAGTCATGGGACCGCCCAGTTCTTATATGTGTTTAAAGTTTTCATATTAAAAATTATTTATTATAAAAAAACATTATGTCAAAGTGGGTTATTTATCTTGATACTGAATGTAAGACAACAAAAATTCTCTTTTATTGGCCAACAATCAATTCATAGCGTTTATGCATAATGATGCCTCATTATCGAATCCTAGCGCCCGATTCGGAACGAGGGTGGACCCGAGTAACCAATAATATCCCTCTACGCTTAAGACAGGAGAAAGCGGCTGCGCCCCATCTCAAGCTTAGCTTACTTCGTCACCACGTCCAATGCAAAACCTCAGTTCTATTTCAGACCCCGACTCGGGTGTTCAATCCTAGCCCCGCCGAATGTGCGAACACTCGCGGGAGCGATCTTTAATTCTCATTCAAGCTCCAACCCTCAAGCCGACGAGGTCTCACTCTTCTCACAGTCCTCCATCGGAGAGGTTCGATTTCTATGATCCCTTAAAATATTTTTGAAATTCGCTGTTTAACCTTGTTACCGTGCAACGATAACACATACTTTTCATTGAAATAAATTGATTGCATAAAACTAAAGATTCTCGTGTTTGTATTTATTTATTTTAAAATCAGTTAAACAACCGACACCTTTCATAAAAACACGCAGCAGAGACAACGGACCATCAAAGCCGCTAAGGACCGAGGAAAAATAAAAAAGTGTAAAATTTTATTTGCTACCTTAACTTTTCTACTAGTTAGCCAGAACATTTCCCAAAACAATAACCCCATTTAATGTGTGTTTTAACTCGAGTCTCCGTACAATTTCCCCTAAAGAAAAAGTGTTTCTTCTTCAAGTCTATCCACCTTTTTAAAACGATCCTAATTTTTACCGCGTAAAATTATATTACAAAATTACGGATGTTAGTCTGGGTAACCACTCCCGTTTAAATATCCGTTCTTTTGTAGTCAAATATAAAAACTGAGTCGCAGAAAATTTAACTTCAATCCTTTATTTTACGACCGCGTCGCGCCTTATTGCTGCCCAATCCTATCCCATCCTTCTAGTGTTAGTATCTAGCTCTGTCCCGAGCTAGTAGGTTTTCATTAGCCTAGGCTCTAAAGAGAGCAATATAGTTCTTATAGAACTAACTGTTGGCTCTTCTTTGGTAGACCCGACGTAACAAGGCTCAGCACATATTCATGCTATTTTATATTACAACAATGTACCAATATACAATGAAAATAATATCGAATCTGAGAAAAACTGTATTCGATTCATTGACACTTTTATAAGTTGTGAATATGATCCGAAAAATCCTTTAATGACTTATCAAAGGCATAAGCACAAGCCAACCTGTTATAAAGGAAGAAAAAATAAAAACCGCTGCCAATTCATTGGCACGTAGCTTCCTCAAACTTAATTTACTGAATCCTTTAATTAATTTTTAATTCCAATATTTAAAATTTAATACTTCAGAAAGACAGAAATAACAAAACTCCAACATAATTTATTCAAATTTTTATAGATTATACATTTCCACAAAATTTCACATACATAAAATATATGTCACAATTGCCTATAAATTTGCAACTGATATTTAGAGCTCTATGTATTTGAATGTAATTTATAGCATTCGAAACATAATTAAATTACCTATATTTTCTAAAAAAAATTAATTTTCTAGCTATCACGGTTCTTTTGTTATTAACAGAAATGTAAAAATTTAAAAATAAAAAAAAAATGAGTTTTGGATGTTCAACTATTACGATAGTAAAATTGTCTTATTAGCTTCAAAATTCATTGTACAGGTATATTATTGATAGTTCTCGGCAGAGTTTTTTTGGCAAAATGATTGGTTCATAATTTTCAGAGATATTATAAACTAAAATTATCTTTTTATAAATTAAATTAAATTTAATTATAAACTAAATTAAAAAAAAATTATAAATTAATCCTCAAGAAATAGATTTTAAAAATGTCTAGAAAAATTTTAACCTCAAATATCTCTGAAATTTATGAACAAATCACTTTGCCAAAAGAACTCATCCGAGAACTATCAATAATATACCTCTACAATGAATTTTGAAGCGAATAAGACAATTTTACTCTTGTAATAGTTGAACATATAAAACTTATTTTTTTCATTTTTCAATTTTTACGTTTTTGTTAATAACAAAAGAACCGTGATAGCTAGAGAATTCATTTTTTTTTAGAAAATATAGGTAATTTAATTCTCTTTCGAATACCACCCACCCCATTTAGATACATAGAGCCGTTCTCGAGAAATTACGATATAAAAAAAA
The DNA here is from genome assembly GCA_036365515.1 of Torymus aiolomorphi. Taxonomy (NCBI): domain Eukaryota; kingdom Metazoa; phylum Arthropoda; class Insecta; order Hymenoptera; family Torymidae; genus Torymus; species Torymus aiolomorphi. Next base: position 98,702,358 of record CM070875.1, on the reverse strand, counting down.
ATTGAAAAAAATTTTAACCTCAAATATCTTCGAAATTTATGGATCAATCCTTTTGCCCAAAGAACTCACTCGATTGGTATACAAAATCTACCCCTACAAAGAATTTCAAAGTGATTAAGCCAATTTTACTATAGTTATTGGACGACAAAAAAAATCACTTTTTTTATAAATTATTTTTTTTCTCAAAAAATAATGAATAAAAAACCTAAAAATTTAGTAAGTTATAGTACTTAATATCCTTTATAACCAAAAAAATATTCACGTTAATATCTTTTTTTAATTTCGAAATATAACCTATTTACGAAAAATTACGTTTGCATCAATAACTTATGACGAAATATAGCTACCGACTTTTTTTTTTTTAAATTGTAGATAATTTTATCCTACATACAGAGAATTCATGATATATAAACAATATTTGTTCTAAATATTTAAAAAAATCGAAAAAAAAATTTTGAAAATAAAAAAATGGTTATAAAAAAAAAATTAAATTTTACAAAAATAGAATATTGACCCCAATTGTGGAAGCAAAATCTAAAAAAATGATCACTCTCCCGCTAAAATCGGTTGAGTAGATCATGAGATATCAGCGTATACACACATACACACATACACACACACACACACACACACACACACACACACACACACACACACACACACACACACACACACACACACACACACACACACACACACACACACACACACATCCATACGGACATTTTCTAAAAATAGTGTATTTCGATTCCAAATTTGCTAAATAACATTTCTAACACATTATCTCATAAACTTTTTTTTTTTACTATCACAAAGCTTCCTCTATGAGGAAGCAAAATAAGTGTATATTTAATATCCCAAATTTCGTGATGAAATAAACAATGATTTTAAGACCTTTAGAAAGCAATGAGCTCAATAATGAGTGCAAGGATAATTTGAAGCAAATTCAGAAACTCATGCAAAGTTTTTTCGACCATAATACTAAAATGTCTTATGAAGATATGCTAAATTCATTAAAATTAACAGAAATAGCATATATTAATGCTATAAGAAGTTCGATTTCGCAACCAAAAGTATTGTAGTAACGTGCCAAAAGGATATTTATTTCTAAATCGTTAATGTACTAATAATCATTCGATATTTCTTTAGCAAATTATGTAGCTCAATAGCTTGAACTGCCAAAGGACGGGTCCGGCAAGTATGTTTATCATTAATTTTTTACAATGAAAAACCTTTAAAATGTGTCAAACAAATCTACATATAAGTTTAATAAATATTTTACAGTATCTCAAAGTTTTATAAAAAGATATTCAAATTTCTGTGGAAAACTTTTTGAAAAAATTTCTTATTTCTTAAGAACTTTTGGGATAGCTGGCTTATTATTATAAATATTATATAATAAATAGAGTAAGCAATTCCACTAGGCCACATGGATATAAACGTAAAAATTGACCGTTGAACCATTAACATCTCAATCATATATAATGTAAAAGATATTGTTCGAAAAAGAAAGTATCGTTATAATATATAATCAACTCAATTATAATTATAATAAAAATACTTAACTATCTGGGAATAGATATCACAACATTCTTTTGCATAATTTATAAAAAATGTCGTGGTTTAAATGATAATAAAAATACTTGATTATCTGGGAATTGATATCACAACTTTCTTTTGTATTATTTAAAAATGTCGTTTAAATGAATTCAATTCCAACATGCAATATCTTGAAGGAAAATGAATTTTTTTGTCTTTGAGTTCGAAATTTTGAACTTCTATATTCTTTGTTGAAGTAACATATAAAAATATATATAAGCGTTGGCGAATAAATGTTTGTAATAAAAAAATGTATTTACTCCGAAAATAGATTTATGATAATAAATACTTGACTTTATAGGAATTGATTTCATAACTTTCTTTTGTTTAATTTGTAGAAATTTTTACATCAAACATCGTTATTTAAATGAAATTTTGATTCCAATATACAATGTTCCAAGGAAGATAAATTTTAGGTCTTCAAGTTGAAAAAAACATAGCTATCGACAAAACGTATTTGAAATAGTAATATTCACATAGATATAAGTGTTGGCGATTAAATGAATTCTTTAAATAAAAAAAAATTTTTTATTTATTCCAAGAATTAATGGTAAGTACTTGACTTTATGCGTATTGATTTCATTACTTTCTTTTGTTAGATTTGTATTTAATGAGTTTATTACAAACGTATTCACAGAAAAAGTTTTTAAATATTTTTTACCATTTTAAGTTCGTCTTTATAAAAATTTTTCGTAGAGAAAATTACATAGAAGCGGCTGGTAATACACTGATACTTGCCTTGGTTTATACTTTTGTAAAAAGTAATATAAAAATGTTTTATTATAAAAGCTTTATAAAAAAATATATTGAATAATAAATACTTGACTTTATAGGAATTGATTTCATAACTTTCTTTTGTTTAATTTGTAGAAATTTTTACATCAAATATCGTTATTTAAATGAAATTTTGATTCCAATATACAATGTTCCAAGGAAGATAAATTTTAGGTCTTCAAGTTGAAAAAACATAGCTATCGACAAAACGTATTTGAAATAGTAATATTCACATAGATATAAGTGTTGGCGATTAAATGAATTCTTTAAATAAAAAATATTTTTTTTATTTATTCCAAGAATTAATGGTAAGTACTTGACTTTATGCGTATTGATTTCATTACTTTCTTTTGTTAGATTTGTATTTAATGAGTTTATTACAAACGTATTCACAGATTTTAGATACTATGTTAATGTGTAAATGAAAATATTTAAATAGCTTCAGTAAAATATAATATTACACAAAACACTGAAAATTATGTTATATATTTATGTCACTAAGCAATATTTTCTTCTATGCAAATTATATGAAACTCATAAAGCGTAATTATTAATACACACTTGTTATATTAAAAAAATATTTGAAACTGATTTTTAATAGAAGTTTTAAAAATTTGATTATAAACACTTCATGTAAGACATCATACCAGTTACTTTATTTTATTTATTACACAAAACACTGAAAATTATATATCACTCAGCAATATTTTTTTCTATGCAAAAGCTTATTATGAAGTTTATGAATCTCATAACATGTAATTATTTTATTTATATTAATACACACTTGTTCTATTCTCAAATATTTGAAACTGATTTTTAATAGAAGTTTTAAAATTTGATTATAAACACTTCATGTAGCACGTCGTACCAGTACCATATTTTATTTATTATTACGCAAAACATTGAAAATTATATTGTATATTTATATATAACCTCGCGTGTCACTGAGCAATATTTTCTTGTATGCAAAAGTTTATTATGATGTTTATGAACCTCATAAGATGTAATTACTTATTAATACACGCTTAAGCTATTTTCAAAATATTTGAAACTGATTTTAAGGAGAAGTTTTTAAATTTGATATAACATTTCATGCAACACATTTTACCCGTATTTTATTTTTTTATATTACACCAAATACTGATAGATGTCATTTTGTAATCACAATTTGTTATCAATAACATTTGATTTATATATGCACTTCATTGGACATATCATACTGATATTTTATTTTATTTAATAATACAAAACACTGATTACATGCCATTTTTTAATCACTATATGTTATTTGTCATCAATAAAATTTAGTTATATATGCACTTCATGCAACACATCATACCGGTATTTTATTTTATTTATTACGCAAAACACTGATTAGATGTCGTTTTGTAATAATAATAATTTAATCCTGTCAAATATGAAGACCAATTTTTAATATTCTTCTAAAATAATTATTTTATTTATTAATACACACTTGTTCTATTCTCAAATATTTGAAACTGATTTTTAATAGAAGTTTTAAAATTTAATTATAAACACTTCATGTAGCACGTCATACCAGTACCATATTTTAAACACTGAAAATTATATTGTATATTTATATATATAACCTCGCGTGTCACTGAGCAATATTTTTTGTATGCAAAAGTTTATTATGATGTTTATAAACCTCATAAGACGTAATTACTTATTAATACACACTTGAGCTATTTTCAAAATATTTGAAACTGATTTTAAGGAGAAGTTTTTTAATTTGATATAACATTTCATGCAACACATTTTACCGGTATTTTATTTTTTTATATTACACCAAATACTGGTAGATGTCATTTTTTAATCACAATCACAATTTGTTATCAATAACATTTGATTTATAAAATTTTCATGTTGAGGATATTATAAAATACATCTTGAAAATATTGTATCGTAAATAGTATTTGCCTGCACTTCTGTTTTTCTTTCTTGAGTAGTGCTATATATATTCTTACTATCTTCTTTAATATAAATTATTCTATTCCTACGCGTCTGTTCATGTATTAAAATAACTTTTTGTCGTCCATTAATAATAAAATAATAACCAGGGTCATGAGGGCAGTCGTTCATTTTTGCTAATTCAAAATTAGATTTTTCATTACACGATTAGAACTCCTTAACATTATTGGCTATATTATACATATATCTCAATATTTCCAAAAGGACTCGAAAAAAATCTTCTGGTATAATATCTGTAAAAAATCTGTAAAAATAAAAAATCACACAAAGTATCAATTTTTACAACATGATTTTAGCCATTTAACATTCAGCCAGTAAGTACTTATCTAATAAAAGTTATTTTTCCCATTGATTGACTGATACACGAAGAATAGATAAATCTTTAATATAAGTTATTCTATTACTAAGCGTCTGTTCATGTATTCAAATAATTTTTTGTTGTCCATTAATAATAAAATAACAACCAGGGTCATGAGGGCAGTCGTTCATTTTTGCTAATTCAAAATTTTCAGACACATTACACGATTAGAACTCCTTATCCCTATATTTCCAAAAGGACTCGAAAAAAATCTTCTGGTATAATTCTGGTATAATATCTATAAAAAATCTGTAAAAATAAAAAATCACACAAAGTATCAATTTTACAAAATGATTTTAGCCATTTAACATTTAGCCAGTAAGTACTTATCTAATAAAAGTTATTTTCCCATTGATTGATTGATACACGAAGAATAGATAAATTCTTCTCATCACCAGTTGACTATTTGAGATTTTTACATATTATTAACTAATTTATACTAACTCACGATATCACGATATGATCACGATATGATAACATTTGTAATATATATATCTGTGTGTATAATAAAAAAATACTGACATGTTATTATATGTAAATATAAGGTTAGGTCGATTATATGTAAATAAGGTTAGGTCGATGGATACGGTGTACATATATATATATATATATATATATATATATATATATATATATATATATATATATACACGCTGGGTCGTATGGGGTCACGTGACGTTATACGTATCACGTGATCGGAAGCGGATGCAGGTCTGATGAAAGAAAAGGAAAAAATTTAAAGATCGGAATCGACCAGTCTGATTCTTTGATACTCCATATCTCTTAAATGAGACAATATTTTTGAATAAAACCTTCAAATTTTTCTAGCTTAATGAACATAGATTTCAACAAGTGTATTATGCTAGATATTTATTCTGCATAGATAAAATACAACGCGATCAAAGTTTTCGCGCTCTCATATCAAAGAATATAAGGCACGGGTCACTCCTTAGGCCTCTTCTGCATTGTTTGACTGTTACTTGCCTTCGGAGCGCTCCCGCGCTCCTTGATATGGATTAACTATGTAACGAAAATTGATGCTGGAATGACAAAATTGCTACGAGAAGTCGTACAAGATGTAGAATACGGAAATTTAGATTTACGACAAAAATTACGAAAAATCGGAAATATTTTTATAAACGGAAATGTCTTATCTGCCCAAGAAGCTGTTTATCATGTTTTATCATTGCCATTAACTAAATCTGCGATATCTTCTGTCTATATAAATACTAGACCTCAAAAAGAACGTGTGCGAATTGTGAAAACAATTGCACAATTAAAAAAACTTGATGATGATTCAAGCGATATTTATAATTTGAACATTTTTCAAAAATATGAAAAACGTTCTAAGGCTTTAGATAACATATGCTTAGCCGAATTCGCTAGAAAATTTATTTCATCGAAGGTATATAATAAAGGCGAAGATACGAATGACGATTATATTTCTACTGATAAACAGAGGAATAAAACTAAAATTTTAAGATATCACCGATATAAAATTCAACAAGATCGTTTCAACTATTTTAGAGAACAAGTTCTGCTATTCTTACCTTGGCGAAGTGAAATTGATGAAATCGAAAATACAAATTGTGAACAAATTTATAATCAAAACATTGACACAATACGTCTCAAAAGACAAGAGTATTCAATTATTACTGACGAAGATATTGATTATTTCGCAAAACAGCTTGAAATTGAGAAACAAAATGAATACAATGAAGATATAGAAGAATTTAACAAAAACATGATACCTAAAGAACAACAAGTTGATATTTTTGATCAGTTCAAGAAAAATACAGATTCGAAAAACAAATATTCTAATCGGATAATTGTACCACCTATTATAAGTAACGATGTAATAATGCACATGATGGATGAATTAAATAAAGAGCAGCGACGAATCGCAATGCACGTTTTAAATTCTTTCAAGATTCAGAAAATCCCTCTTAGAATTTTCATAAGTGGATCTGCAGGAGTCGGTAAAAGTAAGGTGATCAATACTATATATCAATTACTATCGAAACATTTTAAAGAAATACCTGGAAATCAAAATTTAGGAAAAAAAATATTACTCTATGCTTATTCTGGTAAAGTTGCATTTCTTATTGGAGGTGTCACTTTACATACCGCATTTACATTACCAGTGACTGAATTTCGAGGCCAAATGCCAGAACTATCGTCAGATATAGCTAATTCTGTAAGAGAAGATTTCAGTCAACTTGAATTATTAATAATCGATGAAATTTCATTAGTAGGCAGCAACATATTTTCAAGAATTGATACAAGATTACGACAAATCAAAGGAGTGAATGAAACTTTTGGAGGCATTTCAATTATTATTGTTGGAGATCTATATCAACTTCCACCAGTAAAAGACTCACCGATATATATACCACCAAGAAATACTGATTTAAGTATTCTTTCAGAAAATTTTCTATGGGAAGAATTTAAATTTTTCGAATTAACTGAAATAATGAGACAAAAGGGAGACAAATTGTTCATTCAAGCATTAAATAATTTAGCATCAGGATAAATGGCCAAAGATGATATAGCATTAATAAATTCAAGAAGCGTAAAGGAAACTTCTGTGCCGAAAAATGCTATTCGTTTGTACTATGAAAACAGATTAGTAGATTTATATAATGATCAAAAAATTGCAGAAAGAGAAGGAAAACTGTATCAATCAGAAGCAAAAGATTATATTTTTGGAAGCAAGAATGGCGAACAAACTCAATCTTTACTTTATTCCATTAAAAATAGAAAAACTAAAGATTGTGGTGGCTTACCACTTTTACTTAAATGAAAAATAGGGATTAAATACATGATAACATCGAACATTGTTGAATATCAATGGCTTAGTAAATGGGGCCTGTGGAACTTTAGACAAAATATCAATTTGTAATAAAACTAATGTTCCAATTTATTTATGGCTTAATTTTGATAACAACAAAGTTGGAAACACAGTTAAATCTAAATTTACATTATTTATGAAAAGTAATAATATAAATGATAATTTAGTGCCCACGAAAAAAATACAAACTCGATTTAATACGAAAAGTCATCATGAAATATTTAGAGAACAATTTCCTGTTGTTCCAGCTGAAGCCATTACTATACATAAAAGCCAAGGACAAACTTACGAAAGTGTTTGTATTGATCTAACAAAAAGTAATAAATTACAAACTTCACTTCTCTACGTAGCTCTTATTGTTAGTAGAGTCAAAAAATTAAATGATTTATATATTATAGGAACCTTTCAGCCTCCTTAAAAAAGCATTGCAAGTCATTTCGTAAATAAAGAAATTGAAAGATTGAGACAAGAGAAACAATTATCCCTTTCATTTATTGATATTTTAAATACAAATGGACTAAAATGTGTTTATCATAATGTTCGTTCTTTGAATCAAAATTTATCTCATATTTTAAGTGATCAGTGGTATTATCAATTTGACTTGCAAATATTTTCAGAAACACATACCTTGGCTACAGATAGAGTAGTAATAGAAAATTATGACCTTATTTTTAGGTCAGATAAATACTTAAACAAGCATACTCAAAAGGGTGTTATATGTTTTTTACGAAAAAATATGAAATATCAGATTATTAAACATTGTTGGTTGAATGCTGGAGAAAAAAATTATCATGTCGATTTGATTCACTTAAAAATTAATGATATTAATATTGTAACAGGATGTAAGTCACCTGATACAAACAATGCGATTTTTTTCAACCAATTGTTTGAAATAATTAACAATATTGAATCAAATGAAAAAAATTTAAATACTATTTTAATAGGTGATTTTAATTTCGATCTTTATAATGAAAATAGTTCATTTGAGAAATTATTAAATAAGAATAATTTCAAAAGACCACTGCTAACAGAATTACCTACAACAAATTTTTCTACTCAAATAGACATTATTCTTGTTAATGAAAACATGAATAATTATGTTGCAGGAATCTACGAGTCGTTTTTTTCTGATCATAAATCTATATTCATAGGTTTGAAAGAAAGTAATACTCTTTACAACGAAAATTCAGAAATTAAAAATGAATCTGAAAACGTACTTTCACTTTATTCTACAAAAAAAAAATTAATACTGTTACTGAACATTTATTAATTTAGAAGTCAAATAAAAATGAAATGTGCAATACCGATTCTCATGAAAGACTCGAAATTGATAGAAAAAATTTTGAAACACTTAAAGAAAAAATTTTGGATATCAGTACATTTCTTGGGGATGAGGCGATAAATGCCTTTATAAATGTTGTCAATATGAATTCTATAAATATACAAATGATTGATACAATATTAATTACAAATTCATTACATTATATTTCAGCCACAACAAACGAAGATATTCAAATAGTTAATAGCGAAAAATATGATCATTGGCGGTGTATTTACTTCAATTATGAAATATTAACTATTTATGATAGCCTTTTTTGTGACTTACATACATATGAAGATTTTGATGACAAAGAAAAAATGTTTTTGTCTGTAAGATATCCAAATTTAAAAAAAGAAAAAAATATTATTTTTGATAAAGTTCAACAGAAACCGGACGGTTGCTCATGTGGGATTTTTACTGCAGCGTATGTTGTAACTAAATTAATGAATAAAAATCCTAGTACCACAAATTATTCAAATAATAAGTATCTCATGAGATCACATTTTATAAAAATATTAATAGAAAAACAGTTAATTGAATTTCCCATTAATTAATATAATTACATATATTAGATCGGTAATACAAAAAAAATGTTCAGTATAATGATCAAATAAATAAATCTAAATTTCAGTTTCTAAACTAAAATTTATATGAAAAGTATAAAGGATAAATAATGTTGTACTTATATAGTGCAGAGCCTTTAAGATGAGGTTTAATATTCTTGCCTAATTCTAATAATAATCAGAGTTTAGATATGATTCAAGACGTTTATAAATTCAAAATCTTTTACATGTAAAAGTAACTTAAAGAAATTTTTTTTACAATAAATTCTGGTTTTTAAGTTTAAATTTTATGAAACAGAAAAAAAATATTTATCATATATATTTTATTGCTTTTCTTTTTTTTTTTTTTTTTTAATTTAAAGGCCGTATTAATAAAGACCGCAGGAATAATCATATTATTTTTTGTAGAACTATTTTAGGTAATTGCAAGACATGGTACAATTACATTTAATAGATCATATTGAAATTAATATGATTATTTTATTATATACTTCATAATAAAACAAGGCAAACAGTTTCATTTTTTACTCAGATAAATTTTTGTAAGTATATTATTCTGGGTATATTTATAAAAATTGTGAAGATTATAATAGAAATTTTTAGACTTTTTTATAATGAAGTATACGCAATGGTGGAGGTGGAAAAAAGGTCTAAGGAGCTTGGAGGATAAAGGTTGGACAGCTTCCGTGGTTTGTGTAGGGCTACTGACGAAGGATTCCACGGTTTTGTTTTCAATAATTATATAAAAATATTATTGAATAATTCAATATAATTTCTACATTTCGTGAAATTGTATTGAAGTGTTTTTAAAATTTTTTATATAATTTCGATGGCTTCTAGTAAGAAAATACTAATCTCACAAGAAACGATTATAAACCGCGTATTATTTGACAATCACTGATAAAGCCCGTATGTTTTATTATACAGATTTTAAAAAACTGTAACATTGACGTCACAATTATAAACCTTGTATCTTCGAAGTACCTTTTAAAAAATATTGTAAGTTTCCATGATTTTTTTCATTAAGCTTTAAAATAATTAAAGGAGAAATAAGCTTCATTCATACTAAGAATAATAAATTATCAAGTTATTATTCTTAGTATGATTAAAATAAAGCTTATTTATCTTTTAATTATTACAAAGTTTAATAAAAAAATCATGAAAATTAACCTTCAAATGGTGCTTAAAAAATACAAGGATTATAATCTAAACGTCAAAGTTACAGCTTTTTTTTATAATACATTGCGATACATATGAGTTAAGTGGCCCATTATTGCACTGCGTGCAACCGCCTGAATGCAGCGAGGGCGATAATTCACGTCGTGTAGTGGGCCACTTGGATCATAAGTATTGTATACTATTTTATAGCACGTTTACCTAAATCCTTTGTCACGTCTATTCGTGTCTTAAGCAATTCCTTTTTGCACCGTGTGGTTAGCGCACAACCGTAGTGAGTGCGATAAACACGGTATTAAAGAAATGAACTATTTATCGTTATAATCGTTTCCCGTGAGATAGTGGTTTCTTATTAGAGGCCATCGATTTGTAAATAAAACGAAAAAAAAAATCCAACGCACTTTGAATAGTACCTCCAGGGTAGTGCGGAAAACTGTTCCAAAATTTTATATTTAGTACGTTATTTTCTAATAAGCAGAAAATAACAATCTTAAAATATTAATTGAATTTGGTTTCATACATACATACATACATCCTGTGTCGAGTTGATAGCCTTGCATCAGGCGCCCACCCAGGTGGCGGATAGGGGAAAGCTCATCAGATGTAAAGGTATCGGGAAAATAATATACCCGGACGGACCAAAACTAGCTAAAGGAAGGATCCCCGAGTATAAACCCAATATGAATGTAGTGTACGATAAAGACGCATTACCTCAAGTGGGTGCCATCACTAGAGGGGTTAATCCTACCACCGATTCCGATTGGATGCCAACCCCGGTGGTCAGCTCAGGCTCCATGGATTTTACGCAGCTAATGAGGCTAATGCTATAGCGAAATAAAAACGAAACTCCAGGGTTGCGAGAAAGGTGAACGAGGACGTTGCTACGACTTCAACCAACATAGTACTCGACACCTAGAAAAACATCCATGGAGTAGAGATGAAGGAAGATGAGCTGATAGAAAAGGTACAGGCGAATATAAACAGGGCTGACTCAGTGGTCGTCGAGGTTCGTAACATTTACAAGTACGTCAAAGAGGACCTGTAGAAAGTGATGTCCTTGATGAGACATCTAAGCAATGCAAAAGAAGCGTCTAGGCAGTAGTAAGGATCGAAATACAACTTACACCAGCACCCTCAAGCTGATGAAGGATAGAGCGGATAAGCAGCAAGAGAGCGAAAATGTTTAAAAAATCAGACAAACTAAGACTGGAGACGTATTACTACAGCTGAAGAAGGGCAGCAACATGAAGGACATTACAGTGGCAGTAGCGATCGGTACGGAAGCTACAATCCTATCGCTTTCACAACAAGTAGCACTTGACATGAGAGACATGGACCTAGACACAACCGAGGTCAGAATTTAAAAGTTTCTTAAGAATCTGTGTTTATATTATATTCATCTTCGAGATGTAATGCCAAAAAAGTTATTTAGAATTCGTAAAATTAGTTAATTTTTCTAAAAAGTTCCTACTTTTTCAAATTTGCATTTTTAAGTCAAAAATAACTCGTGATTAGTTTTAAAATACATAATTTAGAAGGTAATCAAATGTACTTTAAGAATATCGGTCTCCATTTTTCATATCTTTCAAACACAGAAAAAAAAAATTATTTTTGAAAAAAAATTTTCCAAAATTATTATTTTTTTAAAAATAAGACCTTAAAGTCATCCATTCGACTCCAAAATTTAATCAGTTCTAAGTTGAGGCATACCTAAGGTGCACGCGAAAGTTCAGCCAATTCCGTCCATCCGTTCAAAAGTTATGACCGGGACAAAATTTGGTTTAACACATATATAAATACATACATACATACATACATACATACATACATACATACATACATACATACATACATACATACATAAATACATACATACATACGTACATACATATATATATATATATATACATACATTTATTTATTTATTTATTTCCAGAAAACATTTACATTACATTATTATATACGAAATATACATAAGTAAGTAAATCCTACTGAGGCAAATATTATTGCCTGTGTGTAGATCTGGTACATAGAAAACTTAAAAACTAAAAAAAATATTACAAACTACAAAATTCTTAAAAACTATATAATGGTATGTGCGTAGTGTTTGTTAACATCGATAAAATCCATTGTAGTACATAAATAAAAGTTAAATAATTTGTTAGCTATATTGGTTAAGATTTAATTATTATTTTGAAATTATATTGCATCTTTTACTATAAACATTTTTTATTTTTTCTTCATTAATTGTCTACTTAAATTCATAACTTTGAGATCCTTAGATAGCCCATTAAAGACCCTTATAGCTTCATTGTAGCTATTTTTATCACTAATTCTTTTATCACATTTAGGTAATTGAATTGTTTTGTTTTTGGTCTTGCTCGCACTGTTTATATATTTATTTCTTAATGTAGAATAATGTAAGGATATTGACTCTAACTGGAATAATTTTTTTATTTCAAGAGGTGGATTTGTTTGAGAGAATTTATTTTTATTTATGATTTTCAATATTTTGTTTTGTGTTGATTGCATTAATGTCATATTATTATCGTACGCACCACCCCAGGCAATTACCCCATAATTGATTAGACTATGAAAGAAAGCATAGCATATTATCATTAATGTTTTTGTATCCATCATATTTTTTATCTTGGCAAAGACAAAAATTAGGTATTTGGTTTTTTTAATCATATATCTTATATGCTTATCCCATTTCATATTGTAGTCGAAATACAGCCCTAAGTATTTATGACTTTCAACTCTTTTTATTAATTGCGTTCCTATTTTTATGTTTAGTGTGCCAGGCACACTATCACAGTAGTTTCCGAGAGTCATATAGACCGTTTTATCTATATTTAGCGACAGTTTATTTTGTGCAAGCCATTTGGCCACATGATTAAGGTAAGCACACATTTTTTCCTGAGCTGAGGACCACATGTTGTCACTTGATATGATAACCGTGTCATCAGCATAGGACATGATTGTGTCATTTTGCATACTTCCTAGTAAGTCATTGACATAAAGTATAAAAAGTAATGGTCCTAATATAGTTCCTCGGCGAACACCCGTCGTAAATTCTTTATATTCACTTTTACAGTCTAGAGTTTTTACTCTTTGCCGCCTATCTGTGAGATAACTAGTCATCAGTTTTAAGGCACTACCCCTTACTCCGTATCGTTCAAGCTTATCTAAAAGAACTCTATGATTAACAGTGTCAAATGCTTTGGCTAAGTCTAGAAAAGCAACAATTATTGGTTTACTTTTATCTAACAAGGAAAGTACCCGAACTGTCAAATTAAAAAAAATTCCAAACCCATATTAAAAAGTAGACCTCCATGCGAGATTCACGAAACCATTTTTTTTATCGGCTGAGAAGCGCTTTATAAGGGTTAAAATCACCCCTAAAGTTTACCCCAAGAAACGTTTTTTTGATATATCTCGGCTTCTACTTAACTTTTTTTAACGAAACAAAATGGAAAGAGTTTCTTATTAAAAAGCCAAGAAATTCGTGGTAGTATGAACATTAAGGGTTGCATCCCTTATTTTTTAGAGGGTGAAATTGTGTTTTTTTAAGAATAATTTTTGTTGTGAGAATTCATAAAATAATTAAAAATAGGTCAAAACATTATTTTTACCAACTACAATAAATGACAGTTGGTGTTTTTGGGCATTCTTCGCGAAACAACCCCTTAAGAGGTGGTAAACCACCCCTAACACAAATGAATTAGGCATATTTTTTTGGCAATTATTTTTTTCCTTAAAATGGGTTCTTGAAGTCGTTAATCGGAATCCACAGTTAGATCCACAATAAAAATTTGAAAATAGTGAATTCAATATGGCGAAAAATTTTTTAGAAATATTTTAAATTCCACGAAAAATAGTATGTAGACCCCCTAGCGGAAATTATATTATGTAAATAAGTGTATAATAATGTAACAATATTTTGTTATGTTATTCTATTATTTATTATTCTTTTATCATACACTTGTTTATCGTACGATAAACAAGTGTATGATAATGTAGTTGTTTGTAAAAAAGTGTAAGAAAACGTAACAAATTGTACTTTTCTACTGGATTTCGGACGCTTTTACATTTTACCACAGTTTATACCATTTTTTAATAATTTCTCACTTTTCCTTACATTTGTCTACGTTTTATTACTTTTTAATTTGTACTCTTAATTCAAATTTTATAGGCATTCTTACACTTTCGTACATCTTTTTACATTTTATTATATATTTGTACTTTTAATTGCATCTTTTTACGTTTATATACAAATTTTGATACACATTTTACATCGTATCACATATTTGTACACTTTTTTCAAATAGTTCATAATTATACTGTGACGGCACCGTCTACGTCATTTCATAAAAAGAAAAAATTTTTTTCACATATTGACGAAACATGATCATAGCCCTGAACCACTACTAACCTATCGGCACTACTGCACCAAGGGTTGTAAGTGCGACCGGCGCTACAGGGAGTTTCCCCAAGCTGCCATAAAAACGACGACGCAGCGCACATATTAATTTCCAGTTTAGAATCTTATAGTTATCACCTTTCTTAAATTCATCCTTCGGCTTCTTGTTAAAACTTTTTCTCTTATTGGTGAATGCTGAATAACAAATAAGAATTAAAAGTTATATTCGATCCCCGGGTATAATAAACAAAGGACTGATAACAAAGACTATTTCATTTTTATACAATCAACAGTAACCCACCTTAATAGAAATGTTAGTCAGAAATAGCAATTTTTTCAATAAACTTTATATTTTAAAATTATGTACCAATTCGAATAAAATATTATCATATGTAAATTTAAAATCTTTAAGTGAATTATACTAATAATTCATTAACACTCTAGTTGCAAAATATGGCTAATTTTCTATAAAGTTATGTTCTGAATAATAAGTTTAGTGCGAATTGTTAAACAAACAAATCACAATTGTAATTCCTACTTTAATACGTTTGACTTAACTAGCAACCGTTAGGAACGCGAGGTGTAAGAGTATATAAGGTTTAACATTCACAATCACAAATAAATATAAATTATAATAATTACTTTAAGACACATTCATGAAGGAATATTTTCCCTACTCAAATAATAAAACTTATTCAACTTTCTATTTTTCTTCCGCTATAAATAAATAAAATGTTTTTATTACATATCATAAATTTAATAAACATTTTAAACAATTACATGCGGATTGGAAATATTCCTTCAAAATGTAGAGCTAGCCTTAAGAAGACGATAGCCCTAGCATATACGCTATCTGAGGGCTGCAAAACACATGGCCCATACTAAATATAGATACGACGCTTTCTCACGCAGGGACGCGCTTTTCTGAATTTTTGAATACACGACTTATACTATATACTGAAAAGATTATTTACATTATTAGACAATATCTCTCAAACCGTTAAAGATAAAATTGTTTTAACAACTTTGAATATTAAATATAGCAGTAAGGAAATTAGGAAAAATAATACTAATTCCATATTCTTTTGTTAAATTGCAATCAACAGCTTTTTGCTTGTTTCCGTATTAATAATATTAAGATCTATTAACAAAAACCCAAAAATATAACTCTATAACTAACCATATGCATTTTGTAAACGCAACCAATAAACATGAAAAGAATCTTTATTAACAAACGATAAATAATTACTATAATATTTATTATATTACATAAAGCAACAAGTTATGTTAACCACTAGTTTATTTTATATAACCGGCTATTTTTATAAACTTATCAAATCCAATATCATTATAAATTAGATTTTTTTCGTATTAATAACTTTCATATTGCGAATAACTATCGTTAAAATAATCATAGCGTTTTCGTTCAGATTTGTAATAGTTTGTTATGCAATTATCTAATTAAAGAGGTAATTTCACATTTTGTAAAACATTCAAAATTGTTAATTATAAGAAAAACCGAGACAAAGAGAGTGTTTATCTGCACCCTCCATCGCATGCATAAAAATAGATTTCCTCAAGTCCCTCCGCGTGGTGACATATTTTCCAGCATCTTCTGGGACTCAATGTACTAAAGCATAAGAATATTATTTAGAATAACGCTAAATATTTCAATAACTATAAGTAAGGGAAATAATTTTGTTCAAGATAAAACTTGTATTATGTTAAGTAAAAACTAGAAGATAATAAAACCGTTATTATAATATGTTTTAGTAGTAACAATAATCCATTTTGTTTACTTCTATTAGATTAATTAACTTAACTTTAAGTTCAAAATAATAAACTGTTTCGAATTTGAATAATACATTGTAAATCGTACATTCTCTAATAATAATTAACTATTACGCCTATTTATAAGAGATTCTCATTTGTTAATGCAAACCTTATGAACTGTACACATTAGATAAAACATTTTGCTATACAACAGTTGTATCTTAACACATTGATATTAAAAGCAATTAATTAAATTTCAAATATTTAAAATAAACAATAGAAGCTCTAAGAAAAGTGTATTAACTTAATAAGATAACTTAATAATATAATTGAATTATTAGCTAGAAAGAATAATCTAATGTTTTCATAAAGTTTGCATAAGAAAATTTCACCAATTACATAAAATAATACATTTTATGAAAACCGTTACTGAGGACCTATACAGGAAATGTCTCGCACATCTGGAAACTCTTATCTTCCCCTAAGATGCTGCGTAGCATATACAAACAGCGAAAAATACGATTTTATTCAAGAAAACCTTTCGTTGCTTTACCCTGCGACAAATATCATTTTCCAATCTTGAAACTTATAAGACTTATATTTACTTAACTATTTTACATTTTTAATTTTTAACAACACAGTTCAGCTGCAATAATTTTTCTTTACATTTTCATATAAAATCCATCTCCAAACAACACTTTAAAAATAACTGTTTATTTATAATTTCAATGATTTATTATTATTTTTCTTATGGAAACTTAGTAGTTTTATATTTTTATAATAATTTCATTTTCTAACAATTACAAATATTCACATCCAAAGCTTGAAAGACTGATTACTTAATTAATCGATGAATAAATATAAAAATAATAAATTTTATGATTGGAAATAATCTAAAAACACATTCTATGTAAACCCTAAGAGAATAATTTATGTCACTGCGTTAATATTAAGTGAAACATTATAATTAAATAAATAATAGCGATATTTACGACAAATTTGTAAACATGTTTATAATATTTAGCTTGACTGTTTAGTTTCACCATTTCTTATGAAACTTCATATTATTGTAAAATTATATTAATTATTTTTCTGTAAAACTAAAATTATATTTTTCGATTTTTTATATTCACTATAACTCTACTTCTAATCAACGTATAACCACCGCTCAAATTTGTAATAGCTTATTATAAAAATACCTATTAAAATAAAATAGTAACTAAATTGTGAAATTGCGATATCTAACAATATTAAATAAAGTGAAGAAAACTGTGAAAAAGTCAGTGACAAGATTGAAGAGTGAGGGAGATAGGTATATCTTCTGTCTCTCTCTTCTCTCTTTCTCTGTCACTCCTATCGCGTTCTCTCTCATTCCTTAAGGAAGATACGAGCCGCCGGAAAATACCATAGAGAAGGGATGAGCGACCGCTCTCTACCGCTCTCTATGTTAAAACATAGGATTTTCCCCACTCGGCTGAAAATTGACGTTTGGAAGGGATGCCACCCCCGCACCATTGGACACCGCTTTCCCGCACCACTCGCTCCATTTAACATTACGGATATGCAAAGCATCAACCGCCGTTACAAATGTCAACCAGCGATTCGTTAACACAAGATGACGCAACTACCCGATTCGACACCGCAGTTTTTCCAGCCGAAGAAGAGGAGGAGCAACTGGTTTAAATACGCCGAACGCGCACTGCTGAGTGTGCAGTTCACCACAAGCCTCACAAGTTTTTCTGAACTGACGGGTGCAGTTCACCATAAGCCTCACAAGTTTTTCTGAACTGACCAAAGCAGTCAGACCAACACAAGCCTCACAAGCTTTGCTGACTACTCAAACAGATCTACAAGCCTCACAAGCTTTGAGATCCTGTACGAACACTCAAATTTCAACTCAAATAAATATTCAAATTATTCAAAATTCTAGTTTAATTTCTTTTACAAATTTCTAAAATTCCAAAATTCCTATATCCAAAAAATTATAAGAGAAAAGGAAATTTACAAAAAGGAGAAGATAAATAAAATCTTCAGTTTAATATATTCTAAATTACTTTTCCAAGCCATATGTTGTTACGACCTTACGGGTAAGCATACTCCTATTGGTTTGGAAAGGAATTAAAGTAAACATAACTTTGATTGTACGACCTTACGGGTAAGCGCACTGGTTATGTTTACGAAGAATATTTAAATTTATAAGAAAGTTTAAATTAAATTATCAAAATCTTCAGTTTAATATATTCTAAATTACTTTTCCAAGCCATATGTTGTTACGACCTTACGGGTAAGCATGCTCCTATTGGTTTGGAAAGGAATTAAAGTAAACATAACTTTGATTGTACGACCTTACGGGTAAGCGCACTGGTTATGTTTACGAAGAATATTTAAATTTATAAGAAAGTTTAAATCTACATATGAAAATCAATTATTGCTTGAAAACTTTTTTTCCAAAGAAAAGAAAAGTGAGGAACATTAATCTCAATAATGAATAAGAAAATTTAGAAAAAAAGGAGAATTTAAAATCAATTGCGAGCTCTGTTCTTAATAGGGGAGGGCGAATCTGAGAAACCACTGAGATTGGGTAAAATTGGTCTTTCGCACACACATCATTTTCCTGGGTTCGTGACCTTATTCCTTGTCCATACGGGGGTACGTGCGGTCAAGAAAACGATCTTTACAAGACGTTCGTGCTACCCACCGTTGGTCCTTATAAAAACCCAAAATCCTGAACCCGAAAAAAATTAGTCAAAACTTGTTTCAACGATAATAGTGAATTTCAATATTACACTCCTTTCCACAGCTCGTCCATGGTTTATTAGCTAGCGCAGCTACAGCCAAAAAAGAGCATAACTCCTAATCGAGTTAATCATCCAGTCGTGTCGTGTTTTCGGACGTGACAATACTTTTATAATAATTTATAATTGTACTTTTATTTAAATAAAGCTATAAATAAAATATTTTCAAAGATGTAAAGAAAAAATACTAAGACGTAATAAAATGTAAATTATTATGTATTAGAAATATAATTAATATATGTTACAAAATGTAAGTTACTGTATAAAAGTTTAAACTTTTACAAATTCTTACAGATTTTTACAATTTATTATCTTTTAATACAAATTCTTATACAGTTCTACCAATTGCTAAGCAGCACAACGACCAATTTTAAATCCTACGGGTCAGCCAACAGCAGACGGCAAGCTAGCTAATTATTCTGACGATCATGGATTATATGTTTTACTATAATGATATTCATGAAAAAAATGTTGTAAACATAGCGATTTTTTGCACCATGAACATGTTATAATCGCTCGTTTACCACAAATATCGCATGTAATAAAATTAGAATTGAAGCAAAATTTTTTTGGGTTTTCAATTTTTTCTGGCCTTTCATCAATGTAACCGACGGCGTACCAATCATATTTAAATAAATTTTGAAACCTGGGACTTGATAATTGATTATGTACTAATGAATGCATTTTGATTATATTATTTCTATCGTGTAAGTTGAGATCCTTATTTGTTAGAAATATCATATCCGAAAACGTTCGAAGTTCTTCCACATTCGAAAACCGTAAATATCAAGCGGTTGAAGTTCACTTGTTGTTCTTGGTGGAATTTGTAGAATCGTTAACGTTTTATGTTCCGGTTTTACTTTATAAATTATATCTAGGCAGTGACCTCTCCATGAATCAAGCAATAGGGTACTTGTTATGGTAGATGATGGAAAATATACATCTTGCGCCCAAGTTTCAACATGTTCTTTAGTCAATTTACCTGATTTCGATGCCATTACATAAACATTTTCTGCTGCAAATAAATTTTTTCTGACTACAGTTCCAAACTCTCCCTTTGGTTCTTGCATGACTAAAAAGAAGGGTGATAGAAGTTTTCCTTCAGCAGATACAGTAGGTTGGATAGTATAAGAATGAGTTGTCGAATGCACTGATTGCACTATACTCTCTACACTTTTATCTCCTCTAAGATTGAGGGTTCGACCACTGTGTATTTCGTAATTAAAACCACTTTGGTCGGAGTTATAAACACGTTTTGCATCATATTTTATGATGGCATTTTTTACTCTATTGCGAAATTCCTGTTTTTGTGCTGACCATTCTTCTGAATCATCTATAGATTTTTTAGTAATAATTTTTGTTATTTTTCGAGAAACGATATTAAATCGCCGTTTAAATTCATTTAACCAGTGTCTAGAAGCTTTAAATTCATTGAAGTTTAACTCTAATGCTTTTTCTTTTGCCATACGTCTTACATCAATGTCATGACAATGTCATGAATGGGTATTCTATTCGATCTGGCTACGTTAAATTTTTGTAAACAATATTCCTCAATTTTTTTCAATTTATCGATCCTACTTCCTTCTATTGCCACTTGATCTCTCCATCTATACAGCTGACGTGCTGTTTTTAATTTTTTGAATCGATTTTGGACTGTTTCAAATTTTAACTTGTTTTTACTACTCAACCAATACTCCACAGCTTGCCTTTTGTAGTCAAAATTAATACTCTCTGATTCGGTCCTACATTGATTTTCAGTTTCGGGTGTTATCATATCTTCTGCATCGATATCTTCATGTAAATCATCTGCAGGTATGTCATCGTAAGGTTCGTAGGTATCATCATAATATAGAAATTCTTCCGTTTCTTCGTAAATACTACGATCATTTATACTTGATATTATAATATTATACACTATGTTAGCAACATTTCGTTCAGCGTCATCAACAGGTAATTTCTTTTCTTGATCTTGAAGCATACTGTTTAAAATAAATAAAACATTCATCGCATTTACCAAATTCATATTTATGGAAAATATTTTCTTTCTTCTTTTAGATACGTTGAGTCGCAGTGTCAACCTGTAAAAGTTTTAGTTATTATAGCCTTTTTATAGCCATAACAGTATAGGAATGTACAATAGTATGAATGTACAGTAAGTGTAAAAAGTATTCAGACATCCAAAACTTTTGAGGAAAACATTTTACTAAATTCCTTTGTAAGTGCATGGGAATTCGTTATTGTTTGTCAATGTTTTGTTTACAAGATACACTATTTTATTAGCATTAAATAGTTGCTAAACGTTATTATTATAAATAAAGTACTGCTTCTATTCACTCGTATGAATATCTTTTTACACTTAACTTAACTGATTAAATCGTCAGTATGTCATATTTTATATATTAGAATAACAGTAATGTAACAGTAATTCTAAAAATTAAAATCAAAACATAATTTTTACTATCATAAAATAATTCAATGCATGTATTAAGAGTAAACTTTCACTATCAAAATATTTACAATTGGTACAATAAAGATTCTATAATAGATTTTTACTGAATTTGACTTTCTTAACTTCGGCCACTTGTTAAAAATTTATTGTATATTTTGACGAGTTTTATATTTAAAAATGCTGCATTTTATTTAACTTTTCTTTTATTATATCCTTCTATTAGAAATATTTTGAATAATTATGTAGAAGAAAGAAATTTCAATTATATGGTTACTTACGACTATTATTATTGTTGTTATCATTCAATTCAAATAGGATTTCGTACTTGTAAAATGTTTACTTGCCATTAAAAAATATGACGCAAGTACCTCCAGACACTTATATTTTCAATTAATACCCATAAAATAATGTTGACATTGAATATTAATTTAACACGGGCGTAGAAAAACGTTCAGTAACGTATATTTGTATTCGACTGACCGATGTTTCACTTATTTATGAATAAAAGAGGAGGAATTGGGAGATAAGCCATATCAATGCAAGTGTACATAATCTTGCGCATTGCGCAATGACCATGAATTGCTATAATTATCATTATATTAAAAATTTTGTTCATATTAATTTATATTAATAAATCATAAATAAACTTTTCTTATTAAAACCTATCATAATTTCAACAAGCATGAAAATCTCTCCTAGCTGAAATTATAAAATATGAAAGAAAATAAGAAAATACTTATAAAATGGAATAAATTGTCGAAAAATGTAAGAAATCATACGATACTGGATTTCGGGCATATTTAACAAGTTGTTAAAGTTTCTTACATTTTCTTTCAATTCCTTACGTTTTCTAAATATTTCCTTGTGTAGCTTATTTTTATGAAATTATAAGGAAGTATTTGTTAGAAAAATCTGTAAGAATTAATTTGTTAGAAAAATCTGTAAGAATTTGTAAAAATTTAAACTTTTATACAGTAACTTACATTTTGTAACATATATTAATTATATTTCTAATACATAATAATTTACATTTTATTATGTTTTAGTATTTTTTCTTTACATCTTTGAAAATATTTTATTTATAGCTTTATTTAAATAAAAGTACAATATAAATTATTATAAAAGTATAATTATGAACTATTTGAAAAAAGTGTACAAATATGTGATACGATGTAAAATGTGTATCAAAATTTGTATATAAACGTAAAAAGATGTAATTAAAAGTACAAATATATAATAAAATGTAAAAAGATGTACGAAAGTGTAAGAATGCCTATAAAATTTGAATTAAGAGTACAAATTAAAAAGTAATAAAACGTAGACAAATGTAAGGAAAAGTAAGAAATTATTAAAAAATGGTATAAACTGTGGTAAAATGTAAAAGCGTCCGAAATCCAGTAGAAAAGTACAATTTGTTACATTTTCTTACACTTTTTTACAAACAACTACATTATCATACACTTGTTTATCGTACAATAAACAAGTGTATGATAAAAAAATAATAAATAATAGAATAACATAACAAAACATTGTTACATTATTATACACTTATTTACATAATATAATTTCCGCTAGGGGGTCTACATACTATTTTTCGTGGAATTTAAAATATTTCTAAAAAATTTTTCGCCATATTGAATCACTATTTTCAAATTTTTATTGTGGATCTAACTGTGGATTCCGATTAAGGACTTCAAGAACCCATTTTGAGGAAAAAAATAATTGCCAAAAAAATATACCTAATTCATTTGTGTTACGGGTGGTTTACCACCTCTTAAGGGGTTGTTTCGCGAAGCATGCCCAAAAACACCAACTGTCATTTATTGTAGTTGGTAAAAATAATGTTTTGTCCTATTTTTAATTATTTTATGAATTCTCACAACAAAAATTATTCTTAAAAAAACACAATTTCACCCTCTAAAAAATAAGGGATGCAACCCTTAATGTTCATACTACCACGGATTTCTTGGCTTTTTAATAAGAAACTCTTTCCATTTTGTTTCGTTAAAAAAAGTTAAGTAGAAGCCGAGATATAGCAAAAAAACGTTTCTTGGGGGTAAACTTTAGGGGTGATTTTAACCCTTATAAAGCGCTTCTCAGCCGATAAAAAAAATGGTTTCGTGAATGTCGCATGGAGGTCTACTTTTTAATATGGGTTTGGAATTTTTTTGAATTTGACAGTTCGGGTACTTTCCTTGTAAGTTTTCGTATATGATATTTGATATATAATTTAATGCGTTAGTAGTTCCCCTATTTTTAACGAAACCGTATTGTTTTTCTGATATTATGTTATGTTTTTCAAAAAAGTGGTATAATCTATTATAAATTATTTTTACAAAAATTTTTGCGATGTTCGATATTAAAGAGATTGGTCTGTAATTACTGATATTAGATTTTTCACCAGCCTTGTAAATAGGGACTACCTCAGCATTTTTGAGCGCGTCAGGCCAGATAGATTTCACAATACATAAATTGAAGATATATTCTAAGGGCACACATATATATTCAGAGAGAATTTTCAAAGATTTAGCGTTAATATTGTCTACACCTCCAGATTTATTTTTCAATGTATTCATTATTTTGTATATCTCAGCAAAATCTGTCGGACGAAAGAAAATGGATTCAGGATTCCTATCTGGAAGTTTCAGGTTATTATTATTTATATTAGCAAATTGAGCACTCAAATTTGGTCCTATTTTGCAAAAATAGGTGTTCATAGCATTTGCTATATCAGTTTTATTTTCAATTTTTTTATTGTTTTCGTATATATATTTTATTGGATTATCATGCACACTATTGTTCCCTAATTTAGTTTTAATTATGTTCCATAATTCCCTAGAGTTTCCGCTATTTCGTTTTACCATTTCCTTTTCATATTTAAATTTTGCTTCTTTAATAACTTTGTTCAATATCTTAGTGTAATTTGTATACTCTTTTTTTAGGGCTTCAGAAGTGGGATTGTTTTTCCATAAGATATACAGTGTCTCTTTAGTAGTACGCGAGACTATAATAGCACTAGTAATCCAATTTTTTCTCGGAAGTTTATTTTTAAATTATTTTTTGGTAGTGGGCGCATCAATACAATTATTTATCATGTCAATTAATGCGTTAACTGCAAGATTAGGATCCTGCATAGACAATATTGAGTACCAGTTTGAATTATTTGCAACATGTTTTAACTTGTTGTAATTAATTGATTTCATATTGAATTTGTTCGGCTGATTTATTTCTAATTTATCTATAGTTATAAATAATGGATAGTGATCATTAAATGGATTCGTTATTTTAAATGAATTAATATTTATATTTCTAGTTTTTATATAGAAATTGTCGATGCAGGTACCTCTTTTATTATCAGATGAAGGCCTTGTTATTCCAGTAAAGCATGGCGTAAATTTATGTTCCAAGAGATCATTTAAAAATTCTTGTGTTATAAGGTTATCTGTTGAGTCAGTCTTACTAAAATTTTCGTCTAATATATCAATGTTAAAATCCCCGATTATACAATGGTTCTTAGTATTTAATTGGTCTCTTAGGAATTTTTTTAGGCTATGAACAAATTCATACTTTTTTATATTGTGTGATCTATAGATCGCTGAGATTCTTACAGTTTCGGTGCCAATTAGTTTTATAACCGAGCTTAAGATACGTATGTTGTCGACCACTATAATTTCTGTGTGTTCGGATAGTTCATCCTTTATATACATCATAACTCCATCTGCTTTATTCATTTTACTCTCATTATAGTAACTTTTGTAACCTGATATGTTGTACAATGGAGTATATTGCACATTCCAAGATTCAGTACATATAATGACACTTGGTCTTACGGCTAAACATTCAATAAAAGTTTCAAGTTTTTCAAAGTTTTGTTTTATACTTCTAATATTTACACATAAAATCAAATTTTTACCTTTATCGATACTTTTATTGAGTGTTTGTACATTACCAAAAGCTTGTTCTTTTTGTGATATAACTTCAAAATTTAGTTGTTGCTGATCCATGTTCAAAATTCAGAAGTTCAGAAGTTGCTGAGTCTGTTGGGTAATAAATTTGTGATATGGTTCTGTTTAAATTTATTGGTGAGGTTGTGGCCGATAAATGACCAGCTGATGTTGCTGGACTGATAACAATGCTACTTTGTCTTCTTGGTGTCGTTACGACCGATGATTTACCGGTAGCTGTATCAGTGTTTTGTAACTGTGATTGAAAATTTACTTTACCTACATATTTTGGAATGTGCGGTCTCACTGGATAATCTGTTTCAGCAATTAACTTCTTTATCTTGTGAAACATAACCTCGCATTTTTCGGTATCATTTACCACGTGTTTAGTATTATAATTTGTTTTATATTGATGATTACTGTACATACAATTAACACACTTGTGTTCGTTTGGGGTAGTACAGTTGATCGTGTTATGTTTTCCAGCACAACGTAGGCAGATTTTCGTATTCTTACACTTTTTACCACTATGACCAAATCTGCAATTTTGATAACCAATATGAACTCTATATTTATTACTCACAATTTGATTATATACTTCCGCTGGTGTTTCAATTAATATAGTGTTAATGTTTGTTTTAATGTTTCAAATATATGTAACACTTTGCATTTGCTGTTTAGGTGTTTGAAGTTCCTTTTGTTAATATCTTGCTCTATTTCTTTAATCTCCATGTCTTCAAAATTGTCGAAGCCTGTTATTTTCATCTTGGGATTTTTAATAGATTCGCTTGTTATTTTGTAGTAGGCAGAATACTTTTGTCTTAGTATATTCTCAGTTTGTATCAAACTCTCCTCATTTATAAAGCTTATTATTGCTTCATCTTTGTTCTTGATTTTTATACTTTTTGCTTGTATAGATGAATTTTTATTTATATAGTGAGCTATATATGGTTTTATATCAGGCACATTTATTCCTTTATTATCATTCTGTATACTTTTCACTATTAGTTTTTGTATTTTCTTTTCTAATTGTTTATCACTTACTACCACTTCTGCAAATGTTTTTTTGTTTTTGGTATAGTTTTCTTTGTCTAAAATTTGGTTGAGCATGAGATTATTGTTGTGTACTTCTGTACTTATTTGTTTTAATAGATTTTTTTCTTCTTCAGGAAAACTTGTCAATTCTTGATTTCCTTTAATTTGCTTAGCTTTTATTAGTAGCAATTCTTCTTCAGCTTGTTTTAATTTTTGTTCTGTCTGTACATTGGTTTTTATTAGTATTTTGTTCCTTGTCATTATCAGATCATTTTGGTTTCTCAGATTTTCTAGTTCCCTCCGTAGTAGCACTGCTGCAACACGTGGGTCTTTAGAGGTTATGTCATATATATTATGTTCTTCACATATTATTTCTATGGCAGATAAGTACTTTTGTGTTTTTTTTCTGTTATAATCACTTTTATGGTAGACATTGTTACACACTACACATATCACAACTCCCACTGGCGTCCCGGGATGACATTTGTAATAAATTTCTGGCGGAGGGGTCTGCTTAAGCAGCACACCCTCGTCCGCCATCTTGGCTGTCATACATACATACATTTTCTAAAAACATAATATTCTGACTCAGGAACCTCAAAAACATCGAAATTCATCAAAAACTGTGATTCGAAAATTTTCACCGTTGCAAAGCTTTCTGTGGCTAGTTTGGTACCCTCATCAGATCTACAAATTATTGAAAAACAATTATGGATACACTATTTTATACAAACAATTATACTATTATTAGACAAATCGACTACTGCCTTTAGTTATAAGAATTTAATCATAATACCCAAACCAGGTTCGTCAAATACATACTGTTTGTAGCTATAAAACATTAGAAACAATATTAAACATCAAAAATAAACAAATTATTGCTGAAGAGTTGAACCAATTATCTAAAAAGGCATCATGATCTCACCTCGTAAAAACATTTATTAATTTAAGATAGACAAATTAATAACCTTAATATCAATATATGTAATGTATAAACACATAAAACAGTAGCACAAAAATACATAATTCATTAATAAAAATATAATAAAAAATTAAAAAAGTAAATATTGCATAAAGATTACGTACAGCCATATCGCTTATCACAGTTACGAGAATATTACGAATGACTAGAGAGTTTCCAGTCAGATCGAAATAAAGCGTAATCTATGTATATAATCAAGTACTATTAATCAATATCCTATCGGTAATACAGGAATTTCTATTACCTTCATCAGAATACCGTATATCAAATCAATAAAGTGGCATCTTTGTGACTTTTTTACACTATTATTTTTTATTTTTTAATCTATTAATAATGGGAGCGTAACTACTATGTAATTTTTTTGTATCCTCTTTCTTATTAATGGAATTGGTTTGTAAATGAATATGGATCATTTCAGACAATGTTCTTCTATGCCAATTAGTTTCTCTATCAACTATTTCAAAATTTTCAAAGTCAAACAAATAGGATTCATTTTTCATGTGTGTATTAATCACCAATGTAGCATCATTCTTTTTTGTATTACGTTTGTGTTCTGAAATTAGAGTATAAACTGTTCTGCTTGATTCACCCACGTATGCAGCATTACAATCTTTACACTTAATTTTATAAACTATATTACACTGTTCTTTAATGGAAGTGGCATCTTTACCTCTTTTTATCAAATAACTAAGATTATTATTAATTTTCGGTAAAACTCCTATACCATAATTTCTAAAAACTGCTGTAATTTGTTGGAAGAAATTTTTTATATATGGCAGACTGACATGAGTCAAGTATCTATTTTTTGTAAACTTTTTATTGTTGTTATTGTTAATATTATTGTCATTGTTATTATTATTATTATGTGTAGCAATCCTTTTATTAAGATGGAATTTAATAAAATCAAAAGGTTAATTATTACTTATTAGTTATTGTGTAACCAGCTTAATATTTTTTTTTTGCCAATACTATTGTTTTATCAACTAAGGAATACACCATACCCCTTTTATGTGATAAAGGATGACTAGAGTTAAAATTAAGGAATCTACCCGAAAAAGTTGGTTTATGATAATTTTCTCTAATAATTTTAATTTCTAAAAAATTCAAAGTCTGATTGTTTTCCATTTCATAGATAAATTTTATTCTATTGTCATAAGTGTTGAAGCTGTCAATCACATAATCTATTTTATTCTTTAGTATTACGATAAAAATATCATCGACATATCTACCATAAAAGAGGGGGGTGAAATCTAATCTCTCCAGAGTCTTGCTCAAAATCATCCATAGTAATGTCTGCAAACAGTGGCGATATAGGTGAACCCATTGGCGTGCCATCTAGCTGCTTATAAAACTTATTATTAAATTTAAGAAAGGTATTACTCATTAAGAATGGTACTGCTTTCAAAATCCTATCAAGAGGTATATCGTATTTACTTATAAGATAAGGGTATCTTCGGACAATTGCCTTTTTAACTAATTCTACAATAATATTTGTAAATAATGACGTCGCATCAATGCTGACATCAAGAAAATTTAAGGATTCTTCGGTATTTTTTATAGTTTCAATGATTGATTTTTTGTTCACAATTGGGTTATTGATGTTAATAAGAAAGTCAAAGATGAGATTAGACTCAAATTGATAGATAATTTACAAAACGTTTAAATAAACCTAAACACGTTAAATATGCTGATAAGATTCTTGCTGAAAAGTTGAAAAAAGCACAACGTTTTATTGTTAATAACGATATATTGATTAGGATGGCGGATAAGGGAAGTATAACCGTTGCTTTAGATTATTCAAATTATGTGGAAAAAATGGAAAAAATGCTGTCTGATAGAGAAACCTATGAAATTATAAATAAGGATCCTTTAAAAAGCTTACAAAGTGACACTAAGGCAATAATGACAATTTGGAATAAAAATGTTTTTTTGAAAAATAATTTCACAATAACGCAATAATCCCAACAGATACTGTTTTACCAAAAATATAAGGTTTATCAAAAATTCATAAAAAAGATCTTCCATTGCGTCTTATAGTTTCATATACTGGTTCTCGCACTTATTTGTTTTCTACAATATTAGAGAAATTACTTAGTACGGTGATACCAAAACCAAAATCATACATCAAGAATAATGTTAAATTAATTGAAAAAATTGAAAATCTACATGTGAGTGAGGAGTATATAATGATCAGCATTGATGCGACGTCATTATTTACAAATATTAGTGTAGAATTAGTTAAAAAGGCAATTGTCCGAAGATACCCTTATCTTATAAGTAAATACGATATACCTCTTGATACGATTTTGAAAGCAGTAACATTCTTAAAGGGATGTCGTAGCAAAAGTTGCACCAAATCGCCACCAAGACGCTGGCGCTGCCGTCAGGTGGGAGATTCGTGACATTAGTCACTTTGAGCATTGATTGTGGAAAAAATAGGCATTTGCATATAAAATAAATAGGAGAGCGGTGTAGCCATGACAATAATGAATCATTTTCATCAGTCAGACTTTGCCAAAGATGTCTATTTTTTCCTATTTCTTGGAAATACAAAATACTGCCCGAGCCCGAAGCGACGCCATGTCGGCATACGCCGGGAGCGGAGTAGTAACGACATATTT
The DNA here is from genome assembly GCA_036365515.1 of Torymus aiolomorphi. Lineage (NCBI taxonomy): Eukaryota > Metazoa > Arthropoda > Insecta > Hymenoptera > Torymidae > Torymus > Torymus aiolomorphi. The sequence goes on along the minus strand of CM070875.1, from coordinate 98,671,702 downwards.
CCGAGAGATAGCATGGAGGGCGCTGATTTGAGCTAGAGCGCTAAAGCAAAAATATTTTTGAGACACGGTGGTCAATGAAAGCAACTTCATATTATAGATAAACAATAAATAATAAAAAACAACATGTAAATGAATTTATTATTATTTATTGAATATTTTATTGTTTCATTTACCAGCATAAAATTTGATACTAATACATCTAAATATACTAGCTGAATAGATAAAATAGTAAAAAGTAAGAATAGAGTTGTAATTAGCAAAGAGAACATGCAATAACTTAAAATTGTTTTATAAGTAATGCTTTGAGTTCAAGTGAACTTGACAGAAATCATTTTCAGCAAAGACTCGTGCTTGCCATGGACTTGATTTTGTTTTCCAATCATCATGAGGGTATCTTTTAATGATAACCCGATAAGTATCAAATAAAATTATTTGCAAGTAATAAACCAATAAAATAATAAAGAATAAGCATGCAGGTTTAGTGGTAAGAATCTTCTCAAAGCCATGCATTTAGGTTTTATGAGTTCAATCGAAATCATTTTGAGTCAAAGCTCATGTTTGCTATGCGCTTGATTTCATTTTTGAACTTTCGTCATATGCTATTCTTTAGTGATAACGTAAATTCATAGGTATCATTTATGAAATAATAAAAAGGTATGCAAAATAATAAAGGGTATAAGCATACAGTTTAGTAAGCAAAGGCGGGCATGCAGTATTGGCAAACATTTACATTAATAAATTCATGTATATATAGAAGAAGGAGCTCGATAATCTAAAGAGACAACATGTTATCATTCTAGAGGCCAATTTTCAATCTTACATGCAATTATGGAAATAATTATCTGTGTAAGAAGCTCAGCATCTAGCAATACGTTACTAAATAAAATCAACTTATAGACAAAATTAGAATCTTACTTAGTCATGCTACTTTTGTTACGAGGACTCTGCAGTACATTGAGGTGACTTTCCACATCCTGAGAAGCACTAGATGTATAGATTGAATGAAAAAATACTCAGGAAATAACTAGCACCCACTATTCGACATCACCTCAACGTTGCTCTCATCTTACATAACCTCTAACGCGATATGTAAATGAGACACTTATTATTAGACAATTATCGGGGTGACATATGTAAAAAGTATTGCAGCGCAACCTTTTTCGTAAAGATCCCGTAAAGCATATTGGCTGTTTCTCCGTTTCCAATTTTTCGGCATCCTCAGGTGGAAATCGAAAGAAGGGCTCCAATTTTATAATAGTTGACGTAATTTAGAACAATTTCAATTATTAGACAATAATTTGGTCTGCAATTGTAAGAAAAATGTCCGCACTATATTTTTCGTAAAGATCCCGCGAAGCCTATATTGCTTATTTGATGGTCAGATGGATTTTATTTTCTATACTATCTATACTATCTATATCTATACTTTTTACAAATGTCCCCACGATAATTGTCTAATAATAATTAAAATTATTGTAAATTGTGATAACTATTACTGAATTAAATGTCCCTTTTCGACTTTCCCTTGAGAAAGCGCGAAAATAAGACCAATTCACGCATCAAATACCCAAAACAGGCTTCGCGGGATCTTTACGAAAAATGTGCCGCTGACCTATTTCTCACAACTGTATCCAAAATTAGTGTTAAATAAGTAGAATTTCTGTAAATTGTTGTCATTTTGTTCATATGCTGCTTCAAATTTTTACATTAGTTTTATTGCACTCAAACAAAGAATATACGCTTATATAAATCGCGGGCAGTGACCGTGGCGATATTTGTCGTTTGAATATGATTTAGATGGCGCTACATGTTAGGACCAGCTAGGTGCGTTGTGGTCTGCTACTTTTAGTAGGAGCAACTGCTCATTGTAGGATATAGTCGAATTAGCCGCATTAGTCGATGTATTATTTTTGTAATTCATCCTTCCGTAATTGTCACTGGTTTTTCTCGTGGTAAATAGTGGTGATTTTGTCCATCACTCGCGTTTTTTGTGTTGTGTATAAGTGTCTCATTTACAAAGCTCGTTAGAGGTTATGTAAGATGAGAGCAACGTTGAGGTGATGTCTAATAGTGCGTGCTAGTTATTTCGTGAGTATTTTTTTATTCAATCTATACATCTAGTGCTTCTCAGGATGTTGTAAGTCGCCTCAACGTACTGCAGAGTCATCGCAACAAAAGTAGCATGACTAACAAGGAAACCGATCGAGGTGTCCGCCTCCGATTTTCCTGAATTTTTGATATGTTGTAGAGGACCGAAAAATAAGAGACTCGCAATTTTTTTTATAGGCCCAATCCCTTATTAAAGGGGTGAAAACGGCTTAAAGTTTACCCCCGAAAACGGTTTTTTTAATATCTTAAGTTCTAATCGATATTTTGAAATGAAACAAAATGGAAAATATTTCTCCTTGAATTACGTAACCATCAAGTATAGTTTGGTCCTCGAGGGTGGCAACCCTTACTTTTTATTTTAGAGAAACCTTATTTTTTAAACTATTTCTGCATATAATATTTGCAATAAAATTAATTAATTATTATAAAAATCATGTTTTGACTTAAAATAAAAAATAAAGTTTACGTGTCCCAGGGTTTTTGCAAATAAACACGTCATCAGGGGTAAACAACCCTTTAGGCACAAAATACTTTCGAACTATTAAAATTAATATTTTAAGTTATATATATAATGCATAATTTATTTTTATTTGGGCTATTTTTTCTATGGGCCCAATTTCCTATTAAAGGGGTAAATGCACCCCTAAAAATCACCCCTAAAATAGGTTTTATCTGAATATCCCAAGTTCAGATTCAAATTTAAAATGAAACAAAATGAAAAATATTTCTCTTTGAAATGCCAAATTAGCTACCCTTATATTTTATTTCGGAAAAAATTTTTTTTTTTAATTTTTTTGTATACAATATTTGTAATAAAATTAAATAATTATTATTAAAATTCAAAATCAAGGTTGACTTGTTTTAGGATTTTTTCTAATAAAAGCATTATCGGGGTTTAGCAGCACCTTGGACAAGTATACTTACAATTGAACCATTGAAATAAATATTTTGAGGTGTATAATGCAGATTTAGTTTATTTTTGTGTCAGTTTTTTTTATCGAGATAGCGTAATTAATGAAGTCACTTATAAACTCTTATACTTTTGTGCAATTTATATTCGAATATTTTGTTCGTATTTATAGGTAAATAAAAAAGGATGGAACTGGGAAAAGAATAGGTGAGTTAAATGATTGACTAATCTAACGAATAGAAAAATATAAATAAAAATAAAAAAATTAAAATATAAATAGAAAAATATAATATAAAATATTAATTGTTATTATGTAATTAATTTTTATTAAAAGTAAAATATAGGTATATTTTCACAAATAGTCAAAAAATATTCAAAGAAACTCTATACAAATGAGCTTATAATTTAGTTCTTATCGCAATTAATTTTGTTTAAGGATTATAGGTTGAACAATAATGCAAATCTTCAAAAAAATGTTTTAAGCAGAGTGATTTCTGACACCATGAACATTTTATAATAGCAGTATTTTTACGTCCTGGTACCTCACAATGAGCTTGGGATCCACCAAAGCTAAAGTCCACCGGATTTAAAAATTCATTTGGTTTATTATCGATATAACCGCTTTTATACCAAGAGTATTTAAAAAGATTTACGTATCGAGGAGAAGATAACTGATTGTGCACCAGAGAGTGCAATTTAATTACTTTATTTCGTACGTGCAAACTTATATTCTTATCCAACAAAATTACACTATCGGAAAAGTGTCTCGCAAAATTTTTCCATATACGAAAACCAAACACATCCAGCGGTTGTATTTTTCCAGTTGTACATTTAGGAATTTTGAAAAGTTTGATGTTTTTATCATCAGGTTTTTCTCTTTCGACTGCTTTTGTGCAATTTCCACTCCAAGAATCTAGCAATAATATACTATTTTTTCCAACATTTGGAAAAAATACATCCCTTAACCATTTCCGAAAATGATCTAAAAATAAATTGTAAACAAATAAATTTTGCAGGTCATTATAGTAAACTATTGCTATTTGTATTAATATATATATCGAATTATATGAAATCAAATTAACAAAAATAAATAATGAAATTCATTGATAATTTACAACTTTTTTATAATTTTCGGAGTTTACGTTAAAATACCTTATTTTAAAAATAATTTACTAATTATTGTAAATCTTTTTTAATATGAGTCTACTGAAATTAAAAGTTTACAAGTAAAATCTTTAAAATAGATATAAGCTACAAGTTTACGAATACAAGTACACTTTATTTAATTTCACTCACATGATGTCATTTTGCCAGATTTAGATGCCATCAAACATACGTTATCTGGCTGAAATAAATTTTTTTGTATTATTGGTCCAAATTCATCTTTAGTCTCTTTTAAAACTATAAATAATGGAGAGAGCAATTTTCCAGCAGCATTAATTGTAGGTAATATTGTATAACTATGTGTTGTTGATGAAACAGATTGCACAACACATTCAACAGTCTTTGTTCCTTCTTCTGCTAATGTACGACCAGTATGTAATTCTAATTGAAATCCACTTTGATCAGCATTGTAGGTATTTTCAGTTCCAACTTCTGAAATCCGTAGTTTGTCGGCTACAAATTTACTGGATTCTTGATTTACAGTTTCTTTGTCCTCAAGAGTTCTTTTTGTTATAAATTTGTTGATTTTTCTACTGACAATTCTGTGAGCTTTCTTAAATTTTCGCAGCCAGAAATCACTTGCTTTGAATCTAACATCATTAAATTCTAAATTATTTTTAGCTTTTAAGGCCCACCTACGTATATCAATATCGTGAATAATACGGCCAGCTTCGAGAGATTCTTTGAGATTTTTTAAAACAAATTCAGAAATTTTATATAATTTTTCTTTGTAAGTACCACCTTTGTTGATTTGACTAGCCCATCGACGCAGTTGCCGTTCTGAATTAACTAATTTAAATCGATGTTTAACACTTTCTATACTGCGATTTTTTTTAGTTTTACCTGATCTCCAATATTCGACTGCTCTTTTTTTATAATCGAAGCTCAACTCTTCATCATCGTATGAACATACATCACAATCTTTTTTTTCATTGAAAATTGCGTCATCTTCAATGGCTTGTACTTCATCATTTTTAAATTGCTCTTGAAAATCTAATGTTTCTTCTTCCATTGTTTCAATCGCATTAAAATTATTCATACTGTCGTATAAAATATTTTCGAATTTTTCAGCTAAATCCATTTCAACAAGATTAACAGGACTTTCTGGTATCTGAAGCCCTGAGAATGCTGCCAATAATAAATTTATGACGTTGATAGGATTTACCTTCATTTTTTATATTCTTTGATTTTTATGAAATAATAAATTCTATTGTAGGAAAAAAACAAATAGCGGACTCTCGAAAATTTGTACCTCGCAACAGAACCGATAAAAATATACTGACTAACTAATCCGTTTTTAGGCAGCCGTGGACTCCAAGCTCACTTGCGTCATCTTTGCTTATGCATGATTACAAGATGGGCTTACAAAAAAACGCTTATTCATATATATAAATAGAAATCAGGAAAATATTTACTTAAAAATAAGTATTTATGAAAAAGTACAAATGAAATATAATGTGATAGGCCTAAATACGCAAACATAAATATTCTAAAATTATAAGTAAACTATAATTATCAAGCAGTAATATATAAAAAAAAACTAATTGCAAAATATACCATGAAAATAATTTTAATCCTGGCTCAGCTTTTAAAAGCTTTTCTGCATACAAATATTTACGCAGAAATAATAAAAATATAGTCATGTAATTATTTATTCCTCTATTTATCTTATGCTATTATATTTTGAACATTAAAATAACGAAATTGTCAAATTCTTTGTCAGTGATTTTTATTCATTAAGTAGAAAATTGAGCCTATAGACAAATCAATCTGCAATAAATAAAATATCCATGATTATTTACTCTGATTATACGCACCATACACCTCAAAATATTTATTTCAAAGGTACTAATTGTAAGTATACGTGCCCAAGGGGCTCCTAAACCCCAATAATGTTGTTATTAGAAAAAATCCTAAAACAAGTCAACTTTGATTTTGAATTTTAATAATAATTATTTAATTTTATTGCAAATATTGTATACAAAAAAAATTAAAAAAAAAATTTTTTCCGAAATAAAATATAAGGGTAGCTAATTTGGCATTTCAAAGAGAAATATTTTTCATTTTGTTTCATTTTGAATTTGAATCTGAACTTGGGATATTCAGATAAAACCTATTGTTACGAGTGGTAGCTTCCAGAGAGAAAGCGCGTGCGGCCATGAACTCATACAGACTCTGGAAGAACGAAGACACGTAGCCCAACACAAACTCCCGGTCAGCAATATGCCGAACGTTGATAGAGGACGTCGAATGTCGAAGGTGCCTGACATCAACCAATGCCAGTCAGCAGAACAGCGAATACGCGAGGCACTGAATCACCGGCACGAGATCTGGACGTCGAATTAGGGGGAAGAAACGAACAGCCGATGAGCAATGATCCCCCACTTACGATCCCCAAGACAGAGATATAAAAACCAAGGGAAGTGCATCCAGAAGACAGAAAGAAAGAGAACGAAAGCGGGGTCAGAGAGAGGACGGAAGCGAGGTACGAGGGACGAGGATGAGGGGATAACGAATTCACGAGACGACGTCGATCGGTTGCATCGCGGACGCGCGTTAGGATTATCTCTCTCGCGCCTATAAGTATTTTAATAAATAACTCAAGTATAATTTAACTCTAGTTGTATTTCACTGCATCGTTTCGAGTCTCGGCTTGGAACGACACGAATACCTCAGAACCCTTTGTACGTGCGTGAACCGTGATAGGCTCACACGTAACAATTTTCTGGTGCCAGGTGTGGGGTGTTCGTTAGAAATACATCTGAGTAAAATCGCGAAGTACGAACCGAATACGTGCCACTCAACGCTTGACAGGAAGGAAGGATGTTACACGTCTCCATCATCCTTATTGTGGTCTGCCTACAAGGGTAAGTGAAACTTTTAATACCCAATTATTGCACCCTGTCTCTCGTGGGGAATCACGTGACCAATAAGGAGCGAGTTAAAAGAAGATAAAATTACGGGCCGTGAATACTAAGTGATTTTGGTTCGCGGAACACTTTAAATCTATCATGTTTAAGAAACTCTTGTCGCGTCGAAACATGAGGAATAACGAAGAATATAGCCTTGACTCCGCGTGGCAAAAGGACGCCGCCGGATTCGATCCCGACGTAGAAGTAACGTGATGCTCAGGGGCACGCCCTCGAACCCTCGGGATTCGAACGACGGATCAGCTGGAGGCCGACATTAATGGTGCTCTCGCCTGTGCCGACATGGCAATAGCTCTATCCTCTCCCGAGGCTTTGGAAATCGCGAGTCGGAAGCTCGATCACGTTTTATCTGTGGGGGCCGGAGATCTGGGGATCGACGAGGTACAAATTATTACGAACTATAGAGAAGAACTCGCGGCCAGATTACAAAAATTACCAAAAACGCAATCGAAATCCCCGAACCTGTCAAGAGAACTATTGCAGGCGACGTACTCCACCGGGAGGGCGTCGCCCGGGAAAAGTGAACTTAATAATAGGGATCTCAACTTACTCTGTGCTCCGCACACAGCCACAGAAGCACCCAATGACTACATACCGAAGTGGTTAACGCCTGACCAAATACCAGAATTTAAGGCGAGAAGACTGTCGGGTTACAATCATTTCCTCGCGCACGCCAAAAGGGCTAGCGGATTAACAAATATAGAGTCACAATTAAAAACAGAGCTTCCAGGCTCCGGGGCAGGCTATATACCGATGCGTCAGCCCCTCGCCGAGCCACTGCCCGAGTCCATCGACCTCCCACCGCCACACCCACGCGTCTCCCGATCGAGAGACGCTGCGTGGACATTTTCACTGCAACAGGCTATGATCATGATTCCTCCGTTCGACGGCAATCCCGACTCGGTGGCATTCTTTTGCCGCGTTGTGCGCAATGAACTCAACGAATTTGGCCCGTCAGCAGAATGCTGATTGATGAGCGTGTTAGCCTCCAAGTTTCACGGACGAGCTGCGGATGGTTATATGTGCCGTATGAACCGTTTTACATCGGTCGAAAAAATACTCGAAGATATTACAATTAGGTACACGCACGCTGGAGGCGCCGACAGATTACTCGCCGAACTTAAGGTTATCAAACAAGAGAAAGGGGAAAGCGTTGGAAGTTATGGACAGCGCATAGAAATCTTGCTGAGTCGACTACTTAATACCTACAATGCCGATAGATCCCTACAAGATTTCGAGAAACTAACTTACAAAAACAGGGGTGACTCGGAAGCTCTCGATCAGTTTCTGTACGATCTTGAAGGGGATCTGCAACACCAAGTAAGGGCCGCGAATCCCAAAACCCTGGTAGAGGCGATAACAGAAGCCGTAAGAGTTGAACAGAGAACTGGGGCACGACGCGTGGGGGCGCAGGCAGGCTCCACCTCCGCCGAAGGTATTCTAACCGAACTTATGGAAAAATACGCTAAACTAAAAGACGATAATCCGCAGGCCACGATTAGGATGGCCCCCGCCAGGGATCGCTGCAGTGTATGTGGCATGGACAATCACCCCGAGGGTAGGTGCCAGTATAGGGACGCGGAAACAAAATTTTGCATCTTCTGCCAAAAGAAGGGACATCAATATGGTGATTGTTACGCCCTACGAAGGAGCCTGAAGAACACGGAAGTCACCTTAGGGAATTTGGACAAACTGGGAGGAGCACCATCGCCACCGCCGCCACCGCAAGTGTTATATACCAGATACCCAATGAGACAGGTTATCGCGTTATCGCACCCCGCAATAGTATATACCGCGCAATCCATAAACGTGAAATCGCAGGAAGATCCACCTGACGCGAATAGGCAATATACAAGAAACTACGAATGGCGACCTAACCGCTATCGGAGATTGGATTACCGAATCAGTGGAAACCGCGCTACACGCTATCGACCTTATTACAATGGAAATGTCTGGGACGATCGTCTTAATCGCTATCAGCAAAACAATAACCAAGGTCGTGAAGGTGATCGAAGATATAGCACTCATCCGGAGGGCGGACATAGCTTCAATAATGATAAATACCAGCCGCATCATTATAGAAGGGATCTTAGGAGTGATTGGCGCAATGGTGATCGCCGAGATAACGCAAGATATAACCACAATAACGAGACAAATAATAAGAATGTGATTGGTCATTTAAACTCTCAGGATGCCCGGTACTAGAGTCCTGCAGGACTTAGGACTGTACGGAAGAGGTAACCGGGAGTAGATCCAAACATACTACAAGATTATCCCAACTAGAGTGCTAGATTTCCATACACCTGCCAACCATAAAAGAAGAGATGCTTGCCAGAGAAATGCTGGACGCCTGAAACGATTCGTACAGAATTGTGCTGCCTGCTATGCGAAGAATTCGTAGCACATGATGAAATCTCCGTAAAAACAGATTAATTCCTTGAACAGGACTTGCTATCCAAATATGAAGGTCGCGTAAACTCTGCTTGTGAGACTTCGAAAGCCGAAAAAAAAACAAGAATTTGTCCACCATCACGTTGGAACCATACGAGGTCGCACGAAAAAAAAACGAAAAGTTGAATGAATATTAACAATGAATATTAATGAGAACGTAACTTAAACTAGCCAATATACTAAGGGCCATAACCAAGATACAAAAAGATAAAGATAGAGCCCTGAGGATATTCAAGGCTATAGATCCAGAAACACTTATGGATCTCGATGATAAAGAAATTAAACCATCAAATGATTAACTAGCGGACGGCCGCATACATTTGGATTACCTGTAAAAGTTGGACACGCCCCAAAGCCTCTGAGTCGTATCAGAGAGGCAAACACGCACAGCGGCCTCTGAGTTACAACGGGACAAAGAAAAGAAAAACGAAAAAGGAGTCCAGAACGAGAAAAGGAGGACCTAACGTAGGATAGCTACAGGATGGACGGTACATACACACTAGCACAATTAAGAACTCTCACTGCAATGAAACTGACCCAAGTCATATACGAATTTAAGTTTTACTACGATCAAAGGTAAAGCACTCACCATTTCCTCGGGGAGAGGAAAAATGGAATATCTCGCGAAGAAAGCGAGACTCCGTCAAATAGATCCGGAATATGCAAGGCCGTGCGAAATCGTGGAAATTAATCATAGCAGACATAACGCTAAAATAAGAAAAGGGGATCAAACGCGGGTTGTACATACGAATATCGAAAAAGTTACGAATCTTTCAATAAACGAATAAATAAGGTTTCGGAAGAGGAGAGTCGTTCGCGCAAATTCATCGCGGCCCCTCACACGACAGACGAGCATAGCAAACGCTAAAAAAAAAAAAAAAAAGCGGGGGGAATATATATTTTTTTCTTTTTTCCGCGGCCCCTCAGACGCCGCGCAGGTAAAGGTCGATATTTCGTATGTTCTTCTAAAGAAAAAAAACAGGCCCAATCGCGGGGAGTTCGCGCGCCCAAGTCGTGAAAAAAAGCACATCAGGCGTGCAAAGATACATCAAACATACAGTTCTTTAAATAAGTAATAATAAATATCTTTAGTTCGGCAGTGAGTATCGCTAGAATAACATATAGTAATTGTAAACATCGAAATTAGTTGGGAAAAAGAAGCACGCTGAAAAAGTTGGAATACGTTTTCGTCATGACCGATCTGGTTATTACAGTAATAACATCACCACTCACACTCACAAGCAAATGATTCTAACGAGATACAAACGTGGAGGCAAGAGGCTAAAGTTTAGGTTACGGCGCGGAAATATGATTCCCGATTTTAGAAAACAAGAAAAGAAATAGAAATAAACTCATCAAATTCCATGGTAGCAAGCGAGAAAAGCAATTTACCTCTTAATCGTAAATATAAACAGACGTATGAGTCATGCATTAAAAATGAGTAGTCGGGCTGAATTCGCTAAAACCTACATGTGCAACGTATAACGAAGCAGGTGCAAGCACCCTACCTCACCGCAGACACAGAGCGATCGCCCAATCGTCGGTTCCTGCACGCGCCATCTCCCTGACCTTTCGAAGGTCAGCTCCCTTGTATTGTATCGAACTAGCGACTTGAGTACTCGTAAAGGGAGAAAGTACGCTTATGGAGTGGAGTCGCGGCGGGGAGGCGGCAAATGGGAGCCGTATATGTGAGTCACGAACCTTGGCAAAAACTAGGTGTGAAGTAGCCCTCAATCGGCTGCATGAATAAAAAAATGCAATGGCGCAAGTCGTATCTCAACGCTATGCAGCTTTGAGCCCAACGGTTGCGTGAAGTGGAGCGGGAAACGCTAGCTTGCTTGCGGTATCTCTCCCACGACGCGTCAGGGCTATAGTGGGACACCCTAAAGCATATAAGATAAAATGCGGGTTATGAAGTGAACCGCACGCCTACTCATTTATCAAAAAAAAAAAAAAAAAGTCCGCGTTCAGCATAGGCAAGGGATGGCGAATTGCTTTTATTGATCGACAAACCCATGAGAAAGTTTTAAGATATATAAATTTAAAGTGACTGACTTGTTATACAAGGAAATCATAGGCCCGCACCGGGGGTATACGCTAGGCATTCATAATATGCACGGGGATAGTCAAAAGAAAAAAAAGGAAAACCATTTATCAATAATATAATAATAATCGTTGGAATGATTTGCTTAAAATTTATCACCAGAACCCTTAGAAAATTGTAAGCAGGCACACACGATAGATTACGGCACCAACAAACAAGAATAGAGGACTCGGGACAAACGAGTCATCATTTCAGACTAACTAGGCGACGCGCGTATTATATACATAAACCGAACTGTAGACGGCCTTGTAATCAAGTTAAGACGGACGTCAGCATAAATGTAAAGCGCATACTCACCGCCGCACGGCTAATGAATAAAATAAGAAGTTATACTAATAGAGAACCCGACTGGTCGAGCGAATTCTACGCTTTTGAATGGCTACGTAATGGAATAAGAAAAGGGGAACATGCGGGATGTCCGACCTCAACCGTCCGAAGGGAATAATGGTAGTTCTTTCCATTAGGCACAGAATAAATTTAAACCCAAAAAAGATTCTTACATTAAGATTGAGAAGGTATAGGCGTATGTAACTGGGACTGCTAGTTAAATGAAGAAGAAAAAAAATAATAATAGCAAAAATAGTAATAATAATAATAGCAATAATAATAATAATAATAATAATAATAATAATAAAAACAATACTCTGGAAACTACATAAAAATCTTCATTAAAATTTGATGTAAGTCATAGAAATAAACAATAAATTCATAATTTAAATATCTGAACAGGACCCTATGGGCCACATAATCATTTAGAGAAGGGTTCAGAAATAAGGGAAAACAGAATAGGTAAGATATTAATTTAAAGAAAAAAACCCGCACCACACACTACTCACTCCTGACAGGCGAGCAAACGCATGGAGCACACGAGAGGCCAAATGCAATCTGTGAACGTGCAGCGCGGCTTTGCAACAACTACAAATGCAGTCAAATGCATTGAGTTATAGCTCGGCGCGCATATACGTACACATATTGCAACAACTATATAGAAAGAAAAGCGGCGTAATCTTTTATAAAAGCACACACTCCACGCGGCGGCGGTAGCGCGGCGAGGCACGGGACCGCGAGGCGTAGGAATACAGTACCGCGCCACACCCTGATAAATTTGAAATTGTTACGAACAAATTAAGGTAGTGTCTTAAATTGGAAAGATGAAATCAAGGAAAGATTATCGCCATGTTCCTTGGAAGCGGCGGAATTTTAGAATACTTTCGATATAAGTCGCAAAACTACTATTTGCAATGCTTTTCGTCGTTTAAAAATAAAAAATAAGTAATTCACATCATGTTCAAAGTACGACTGTACCAGAAACTGGCGGCCCAGTTGCAATGATAGAGTGTAATTAGGCGAAAAAACTATAATTAATAAACTTGCAATCGGAAAAATGTCAGAGACGGCTTAAACGATCGCTTCTAATTTTAACTATCAGAGCGAAAAGGTATATCACGCCCGGAAGTCAGTTAATTAATTAATAAAGATTAATAAACATTTTAACAATAAATCACTATAATTAATAAACTTACAATCGGAAAAATGTCAGAGACGGCTTAAACGATCGCTTCTAATTTTAGCTATAAGGGGGACAAGGTATTTCACGCCAGGAAGTTAGTTAATTAATTAATAAAGATTAATAAACATTTTAACAATAAATCACTATAATTAATAAACTTACAATCGGAAAAATGTCAGAGACGGCTTAAACGATCGCTTCTAATTTTAACTATGAGAGGGAAAAGGCATATCACGCCCAAAAGTTATTTAAATGATTAATAAGCGTTAATAAACATTTTAACAATAAATCACTATAATTAATAAACTTGCAATCGGAAAAATGTCAGAAACGGCTTAAACGATTGCCCCCAATTTTAACTATAAGGGGGACAAGGTATTTCACTCCCGGAAGTTAGCTAAATAATTAATAAAGATTAATAAACATTTTAACAATAAATCACTATAATCAATGAACTAATAATCAGAAATACTTGAGTGAGGGCTTAAACTAATCCCCTCGACGTTAACTACTGGTAAATAACATAACTGAACTGAAAAAAGTTATTTAAACATTCAATTCAGGCTAATAAACATTTGAACAATAAAGCCCTATAATAAATCAACTAATAATCAAAAATACGGGAGTGAAGGCTCAAGCTCATCCCCTTAACGTAAACTACTAGTAAATAGCATAACTGCACTGGAGAAAGTTATTTAAACATCCAATAAAAGTTAATAAACCTTTTCACAATAAATCACTATAATAAAACAACTTTTAAGTCATCTTGCTAAGAAATTGTGAAGGTAGAAATTAGACTACTTGACATTGTATGAAATTTGTATGCACCACAAATAACTATATAGTAAACCAACTAAATGGCAACCATCATTTAGATGGCACCCTCCAATGACGCCACAGTAACAATGAAACCATCGGCATACGATATTAAGGCTCCCATAGGAATTCAGGGGGACAGGCGAACAGCTTACCGACTGCGCCATGTGTTACGTTATTTTTATCTACATTTTCAAAATACTAGCCAAATTCATGCGCGCCACGCGTTATATGTGCTTTCAATTGGCATTCCGTATAACTTATAAGTCGGAAATCCTTTTCTTTCAATTTTGAGGCATCTTTAAGCATTGATGTAATACTGTAGGACATCTACTCTTAACAAACACAAAATTTTGTATATTATTGACATAATTTATTCTAATAGTCACTACCGACGGAGGATCGATGCTGCAATACAATGAGAGAATCTGATAGCATGCCACAAAGCACGCTCCCGCAGCCCGCTTCGCTAGAATTGGAAAACGAGCTGAAGAACATAATCAACCGCGCGCAGGGACTAGAACAACGCGACGCCGTGGACGGCGAGTTTATAGCCCTAAAACAGGCAGTCTCGTATTCAGGCGGGTCAATCGTCGCGATCATAATCGTCCTCGCGTTGGGTTGGAAATTCTGGCCTAGGGGAAGGAAGCCCCCGCTACTAATCAATAAAGAACTTTTTCCAGGTAGACCATCGCAAGCGCTACTACCTTCAGCGGTACATTATTCGACTACCACAGGGAGAGTCATCACCCTGCCACACCATCAACACGAAGCACGGGTTGAGAAAAATCAGAGCCGCAAGCTCGATCCTATAACATGTCATAAATAAAGAAAAAATATATATATATACATATCTATTGCATTATCAGTATATCATGTATCCAAGTATTAACAGACTCTATGTACAAGAAGAATATAATAAGAAGCGAGAGAGAAAAATGGTTAGGTTTAGCATTGTATTGTTAGGTACACTCACGCAGACACAACACTACACACGAATATTAAGACTGTAACATACACACATCATACCCTAGAAAGATGAATAATTTTGTTAACACTCCCGACCGCTCGACGTCAACCTTAGCCAACCCTAGCAGTATATAGACTTTAGTATCAAACTAACTCCAACGAATCCTAGCAGCAATTCTACGAACCTACTGCATCTAACCTTAATATCAAGAAAAAAAAAGGAAAATTTTTCTCCCGCCCCATCACTTGTTTCATCGCCTCGGAGGTCGATGTCACGGCCCTCAGACGTGTTACGAGTGGTAGCTTCCAGAGAGAAAGCGCGTGCGGTCATGAACTCATACAGACTCTCGAAGAACGAAGACACGTAGCCCAACACAAACTCCCGGTCAGCAATATGCCGAGCGTTGATAGAGGACGTCGAATGTCGAAGGTGCATGACATCAACCAATGCCAGTCAGCAGAACAGCGAATACGCGAGGCACTGAATCACCGGCACGAGATCTCAACGTCGAATTAGGGGGAAGAAACGAACAGCCGATGAGCAATGATCCCCCACTTACTATCCCCAAGACAGAGATATAAAAACCAAGGGAAGCACATCCAGAAGACAGAAAGAAAGAGAACGAAAGCGGGGTCAGAGAGAGGACGGAAGCGAGGTACGAGGGACGAGGATGAGCGGATAACGAATTCACGAGACGACGTCGATCGGTTGCATCGCGGACGCGCGTTAGGATTATCTCTCTCGCGCCTATAAGTATTTTAATAAATAACTCAAGTATACTTTAACTCCAGTTGTATTTCACTGCATCGTTTCGAGTCTCGGCTTGGAACGACACGAACACCTCAGAACCCTTCGCACGTGCGTGAACCGAGATAGGCTCACCCGTAACACTATTTTAGGGGTGATTTTTAGGGGTGCGTTTTACCCCTTTAATAGGAAATTG
Source organism: Torymus aiolomorphi (assembly GCA_036365515.1). Lineage (NCBI taxonomy): Eukaryota > Metazoa > Arthropoda > Insecta > Hymenoptera > Torymidae > Torymus > Torymus aiolomorphi. Next base: position 98,655,795 of record CM070875.1, on the reverse strand, counting down.
GGCCCATAGAAAAAATAGCCCAAATAAAAATAAATTATGCATTATATATATAACTTAAAATATTAATTTTAATAGTTTGAAAGTATTTTGTGCCTAAAGGTTGTTTACCCCTGATGACGTGTTTATTTGCAAAAACCCTGAAACACGTAAACTTTATTTTTTATTTTAAGTCAAAAAATGATTTTTATAATAATTAATTAATTTTATTGCAAATATTATATGCAGAAATAGTTTAAAAAATAAGGTTTTTCTAAAATAAAAAGTAAGGGTTGCCACCCTCGAGAACCAAACTATACTTGATGGTTACATAATTCAAGGAGAAATATTTTCCATTTTGTTTCATTTCAAAATATCGATTAGAACTTAAGATATTAAAAAAACCGTTTTTGGGGGTAAATTTTAAGGGCGGTTTCACCCCTTTAATAAGGGATTGGGCCGATAAAAAAAATTGCGTGTCTCTTATTTTTCGGTCCTCTACAACGTATCAAAAATTCAGGAAAATCGGAGGCGGACACCTCGATCGGTTTCCTTGTAAGTCAGATTCTAATTTTGTCTATAAGTTGATTTTTATTTAGTAACGTATTACTAGATGCTGAGCTTTTTACACAGATAATTATTTCCATAATTGCATGTAAGATTGAAAATTGGCTTCTAGAATGGAAACATGTTGCCTCTTTAAATTATAGAGCTCCTTCTTCTACATACACATGAATTTATTAATGTACGAGTAAATATTTGCCAATACTGCATGCCCGCCTTTGCTTACTAAACTGTATGCTCATACCCTTTATTATTTTGCATACCTTTTTATTATTTCATAAATGATACCTATGAATTTAGGTTACCACTAAAAGATAACATATGATGAAAGTTCAAAAACGAAATCAAGCGCATAGCAAACATGAGCTTTGACTCAAAATGATTTCGATTAAACTCATAAAACCTAAATGCATGGCTTTGAAAAGATTCTTACCACCAAACCTGCATGCTTATTCTTTATTATTTTATTGGTTTATCACTTGCAAATAATTTTATTTGATACTTATCGGGTTATCACTAAAATATACCATCATGATGATTGGAAAATTGGGTTATCACTAAAATATACCATCATGATGATTGCCTTTGCTTACTAAACTGTAGGCTTATACCCTTTATTATTTTGCATACCTTTTTATTATTTCATAAATGATACCTATGAATTTAGGTTACCACTAAAAGATAGCATATGATGAAAGTTCAAAAACGAAATCAAGCGCATAGCAAGCATGAGCTTTGACACAAAATGATTTCGATTAAAACTCATAAAACCTAAATGCATGGCTTTGGAAAGATTCTTACCACTAAACCTGCATGCTTATTCTTTATTATTTTATTGGTTTATCACTTGCAAATAATTTTATTTGATACTTATCGGGTTATCACTAAAATATATGATCATGATGATTGGAAAACAAAATCAAGTCCATGGCAAGCACGAGTCTTTGCTGAAAATGATTTCTGTCAAGTTCGCTTGACCTCAAAGCATTACTTATAAAACAATTTTTATTTATTGCATGTTCTCTTTGCTAACTACAACTCTATGCTTACTTTTTACTATTTTATCTATTCAGCTAGTATATTTAGATGTATTAGAATCAAATTTTATGCTGGTAAATGAAACAATAAAATATTCAATAAATAATAATAAATTCATTTACATGTTGTTTTTTATTATTTATTGTTTATCTATAATATGAAGTTGCTTTCATTGACCACCGTGTCTCAAAAAATATTTTTGCTTTAGCGCTCTAACTCAAATCAGCGCCCTCCGTGTCATCTCTCGGAAATATATCGTTACTACTCCGCTCCCGGCGTATGCCGACATGGCGTCGCTTCGGGCTCGGGCAGTATTTTGTATTTCCAAGAAATAGGAAAAAATAGGTATCTTTAGCAAAGTCTAACTGATGGAAATGATTTATTATTGTCATGGCTACGCCGCTCTCCTATTTATTTTATATGAAAATGCCTATTTTTTCCACAATCAATGCTCAACGTGACTAATGCCACGAATCTCCCACCTGACGGCAGCTCCAGCGGCTTGGTGGCGATTTGGTGCAACTTTTCCTACGTCATCTCCTTAATGAGTAATACCTTTTTTAAATTTAATAATAAATTTTATAAGCAGCTATATGGCATGCCAATGGGTTCACCTATTACGCCACTGTTTGCAGACATTACAATGGATGATTTTGAGCAAGAGTGTCTAGAGAGATTAGATTTCACCCCCCTCTTTTATGGTAGATATGTCGATGATATTTTTATCGTAATACCAAAGAATAAAATAGATTATGTGATGGACACCTTCAACACTTATGACAATAGACTAAAATTTACCTATGAAATGGAAAAAAATCAGACTTCGAATTTTTTAGAAATTAAAATTATTAGAGAAGATGGTAAATTAATTACGGATTGGTATTATAAACCTACTTTTTCGGGTCGATTCCTTAACTTTAACTCTAGTCATTCTTTATCACATAAAAGAGGTATGGTGTATTCCTTAGTTGATAAAGCAATAGTATTGGCAAACAAAAAATTCCATAACAAAAATATTAAGCTGGTTACACAATATCTAGTAAGTAATAATTATCCTTTTGAGTTTATTAAATTCCATTTTAATAAAAGGATTGCTACAAATAAAAATAATAATAATAACAATGACAATAATATTAACAATAACAACAATAAAAAGTTTACAAAAAATAGATACTTGACTCATGACAGTCTGCCATATACAAGAAATTTCTTCGAACAAATTACAGCAGTTTTTAGAAATTATGGTATAAGAGTTTTACCGAAAATTAATAATAATCTTAGTTATTTGATAAAAAGAGGTAAAGATGCCACTTCAATTAAAGAACAGTGTAATATAGTTTATAAAATTAAGTGTAAAGATTGTAATGCTGCATACGTGGGTGAATCAAAAAGAACAGTTTATACTCGAATTTCAGAGCACAAACGTAATACAAAAAAGAATGACGCTACATTCGTGATTAATACACACATGAAAAATGAATCCCATTTGTTTGACTTTGAAAATTTTGAAATACTTGATAGAGAAACTAAATGGCATAGAAGAACATTATCTGAAATGATCCATATTCATTTACAAACCAATTCCATTAATAAGAAAGAGGATACAAAAAAATTACCTAGTAGTTACGGTCCCATTATTAATAGATTAAAAAATAAAAAATAATAGTGTAAAAAAGTCATAACGATACCACCTTATTTAATTTTGATTTGATATACGGTATTCTGATGAAGGCAATAGAAATTCCTATATTACCGATAGTATATTGATTAATAGTACTTGATTATATACATAGATTACGCTTTATTTCGATCTGACTGTAAACTCTCTAGTCATTTGTAGTATTCTCGTAACTGTGATAAGCGATATGGCTGTACGTAATCTTTGTGCAATATTTCCTTTTTTAATTTTTTATTTTATTTTTATTATTGAATTATGTATTTTTGTGCTACTGTTTTATGTGTTTATACATTACATATATTGATGTTAAGGTTATTAATTTGTCTATCTTAAATTAATAAATGTTTTTACGAGGTGAGATCATGATGACTTTTTAGATAATTGGTTCAACTCTTCAGCAATAATTTGTTTATTTTTGAGGTTTAATATTGTTTCTAATGTTTTATAGCTACAAACAGTATGTATTTGACGAACCTGGTTTGGGTATTATAATTAAATTGTTATAACTAAAGGTAGTAGTCGATTTGGCTAATAATAATAATATAATTGTTTGTATAAAATAGTGTGTCCATAATTGTTTTTCAATAATTTGTAGATCTGATGAGGGTGCCAAACTAGCCACCGAAACGTCGTTGTTATATATCAAGGAGCGCGGGAGCGCTCCGAAGGCAAGTATAGAAGAGCCTTAGGAGTGCCCGCGCGATGATATACATTGAAATGGATGTACGAGAAAAAAATCAATGCACTTATACCTATTGCGTTAGTTTCAACTATATAACATATCCTCTTAATTGAAAGCCATTTCTTTGTAATAACAATAAATTGACTCATAAATCAACCGTTATACACAGTTATTTTTGAATACTACACGAGTGTGTGGATAATATCAAAAGAAATAGAGAGTTTAAATGAAAATAAAACATGGGAATTAGTTGAAAAGGTACCAAATGAAAAGGTACTAGATGTAAAATGGGTTTATAGTAAGAAATCTGATGATACGTATAAAGCGAGATTAGTTGTAAGAGGATTTCAGCAGACAAATATTATTGACGACATATACGCTCCAGTTGCAAAAATGTAAACTTTAAAAATTTGGTTTTCCTTTTGTTGTAAGTTTGGTCTAATTATAGGACAGGTGGATTTAGTTACAGCATTTTTATATGTCAGTCAACCCAAAGGTTATAGTGATGGAACAAATAAAGTGTGTAAATTACGCAAAGTATTGTACAGACTGCAAGAAAGTCCAAGAGCATGGTATAAATGTCTCGATGAATATTTAACGAAGATAAATTTTGAAAGGAGTAATGTAGATTATTGCTTATATACTCAAAGTGAGGGTATAGATCAGATTTAATTATTAATATATGTCGATGATTTGTTGATCTGCAGTAAGAGTAAAAAGAAAATTCAGAATTTAAAAATAGTCTTGACAGAAAAATTTAAGATGAAAGATCTAGGAGAAGTTAAAGAATACCTCGGTATTATTATTATCACGGGGTATGGGGATGAGGTCATCCCGGAGTGGCAATAACTTAACAAGCAATGGCATACGCTGAAGAAAATAAATCTCAGCATGTACGTTTAAGACACAATAGAAATTTCACTTTATTTAACACTAAATTTTTACACAAACAAATTTTATAATATAGCTGAACCCAGGGCACCAGGTGCAATATTTATTACACCGCTCGCGGAACGAGCACGAAAAAACTCTTTCTCTTTATTCAGCTGTAGCTCCAGCACGACGGGTGAGCTACAATGATGGCGTTGGACAACGTCGTAGCCCGCGCGGCACTTTCGCTAAGCACTACGCACACACACAATGGTAAGGAAAGGAAAGAGGCAAAGACTTACGCTACGGCCAACTAAGTCTGCACACACACACACACTTCCCCTCTCTCGTACTCCGGGACGTAGACGACACTCCCCAGGAAGACACACACGGCACGGAATCGCTCGCGAACAACGTGTGATAGCACGGCACGACGGCTGCTAGACATTGCTGGTGCGGCGGTCCCATACGGAGTAGGCAGAGGTATCGTCTTTTCATCGCTACCTCTCCTTATCCGACCTCGGCCCTTTCCGTCAGCTTTCGGCCAAGGTCGGCTATGGCTTGTGCTAGACTCTATAATACGCACGACCAGCAGTCTCCTGTTTTCATTGTTGCCGGCGTGCAGAGAGTCGGCCTGGCGTAGACTATGTACGCTGTTGTCGAGTATCGTGCTCATACGATACACTCTTCTATTTTGGATATAGTTGAATAAAGCTAGAGCCGTAGCTATAGCTTATGCTGTTTGTTGCCGTCGGCCGCTACTGTTAGAGAGATAGAGACGGATAGGCAATGGGTAGAGGACATATTAGGACGGGAGGAAAGTGATGTGCGCACGTAAACACTTCTCAAATCTTTTGCGATCGCGCGTGCTCGTTTTGCAATGCGATGGTTTGCGCACTTCCATTAACAACAAATTAATAACTTTGATGTGCAGAAAGATCTGCCACGTCACAATATAGAGTATGATTATCGAAATTGTGATATGAAATTAAGTCAAACTAAGTACATAGAGTCATTAGCTGATAAATATCAATTGCAGAATAGTAAATTATATAGTACTCCTATGGAATCGAATCTAAAAATTGAAAAGGCTGAAATATGCGAGTCAAATATTAAATATAGAAATTTGATGCATTATTATATATAAATTCAAGTACAAGGCCTGATATAAGTTATAGTGTAAATTATTTGAGAAGGTATCAGAATAGTTATAATGAGACACATTGGAAATATGCCTTACGAACATTGAAATACTTGCACTTAACAAAAGATTTAAAGATGAATTATAAAAGAAATGTTAATTGAGAAACTATAGATTGTTACGCAGACGCAGATTGGGCTGGTGATAATGTAGAAAGAAAATCCACATCTGGATATGTTTTAAAGTGTTTGGAAATGTAATTGATTGGAAATCGCAAAAACAAAAAACCGTAACAAAGACTTCAACTTACGCAGAATATGGAACCTTATCTAAGGCAGTTAGTGAAGTAAAATTTGTACTAGAGTTAATGAAAAACGTTAATATAAAACTGAGTGATCCTATAAAGATATTTGAAGATAATACAGGAGCGATAAATATAGCGAATTATGGAAACTTTAATAAGAACTCGAAGCATATAGAAATACATTATCACTATGTTCATGAAAGCGTGAAAGAAAAAGAAATTGAAATAATTAAAATCAACTCAAATGATAATGTTGCGGATATCTTTACAAAAGCGTTGTGTAAAGATAAGTTTGAAAAGTACAGAAAATTATTGAACATAATGTAATAAATAAAAGTCTACAATATATATGTAAGGAGGCGTTTTGAAATAGTATATACATCTATATTGTGCGTATGAAGGAATGTATATTGTGTGAGAGCGCGCGATCGTATCGAGAGCGCGCAAGTATGAGTCCGAACGCACACATGTAAATCTTCCCTCCCTAATGTGTGCGCGAGCAAGAATATAAGTAGGGCAGTAGCGAGCGACGCTCTCTCTCTCTCTCTCTCTCTCTCTCTCTCTCTCTCTCTCTCTCTCTAACACTGCCCACGGTACAGATAGCACCGTGCGTGAGGCGCTATGAAGCGCCCGTATACTTATATACCTTAAGTATCAATAAACCAGTTATTCTTTTTGTCTTTTAAAAAAGTATTTCTTTTACTTACTATACCACACCTCAAAAGGAACCTCGATTTATTTCGGTGTAAAATAAAAGGGGAAATATTTTCTATTGTTATTTAACATGAAATGTTTTAAGAGTACGACCACGGTGAATAATCAGCGAAAAGAAAAATATTGTAAATACAAATAAGTTTCCGCCGTTTTTTTATAAAAATTATCAATTTATTGTAAAAAAAATATGTTACATTTTATTCAAAATATTGTCAGTCATTGGCTACTACTTTTTGCCATCTTTCTGGCAGCATTCGGATGCCACGTCGAAAAAACTCTTCATCTTTTGAGGCTACCCATGAATCGACCCAATTTTTGGCTTCATCGTAAGAAGTGAAGTGCTGCTTGACCAGGGCGTGAGCCATCGACCGGAACATGTGGTAGTCCGAAGGAGCAATGTCTGGTGAATATGGCGGGTGGGGTAAGACATCCCATTGTAAAGCTTCCAAGGTATCCTTGACGACTTTTGCAACATGTAGCCGAGCGTTGTCGTGCTGAAAAATCACTTTGTCATGTCTTTTGGCATATTGGGGGCGTTTAAGCTTCAATTCTCTGCTCAATTGCAACAGTTGCTGTTGATAACGTTCTCCAGTGATAGTTTCGTTAGGCTGAAGTAGCTCGTAAGAGATTACTCCGGGCTGATCCCACCAAATGCACAACATTAACTTTTTGCCATAAATATTCGGTTTGGCCGTTGAAGTTGGTACATGGCCGGGCTTACCCCATGATTTCCTACGCTTTCAGTTGTCGTAGTAGATCCACTTTTCATCCTCCGTCACTATTCGATGCAAAAAATCCTTTCGACTTTGTCTTTGGAGAAGTTGTTCGCACGTGAAAAGACAGCGCTCGACGTCTCTGGGTTTCAGTTCATGCGGAACCCAATTTCCTTGCTTTTGTACCATACCAATGGTCTTGAGACGGTGTGAAATCACTTGTTGAGTCACTCCCAAGCTTTCTGCGAGCTGCTCTTTAGTTTGGCACGAGTCTTGGTCCAATCATGCCTCTAACTCAGCGTCTTCAAACTTGACTGGTCTTCCTTCGCGTTCTTTATCTTCCACGTCAAACTCGCCGTTTTTAAACTTTTGAAACCACTCACGACAACTTCTCTCACTTAAAGCAGCATCACCGTAAACTTCTACAAGCGACCGATGCGCCTCAGCAGCAGATTTCTTTAAATGAAATAAATAAATCAAAACTTCCCGCAAATGACGCTTATTCGGTACAAAACTCGACATTTTCGAACAAAAAAAAATGTATACTGCCAATACAAAGTCAATAGTATTTTAAGGTTATGTTGTTGCCAGGTGTCCAAACTTTCTATGTGACATTTTACATCTGACGATTTCAAAGTAATCTTTTCGGTGGAGCCAACTCTTGAAAATGGCGGAAACTTATTTGTATACCCAATAATACAAGCGTGGGTGGTAAAAAGTTGCAGGAAGCAAAAGAGACGTGAACAGACGCCCTTGTATGTAATTATACGGTTTCCCCGGTTTATTGGTTTTGGAGCGGTTGGGAAATTTCGATGTGTACTCACGGCCCGAGAAAGTTATCGCTTGCAGATGTTGGGGTCTAGAGATTAAGCCCTGGGAAAGCGGAAAAGACCTTCTTTTTTTTATCACCGTTTACTCAGAAATCTTGAGTCTAGCTAGTGTTTACTGAGGACGATCATAAAAGAAAGGAAGCGATAAAAAATTTTCCGTCATGCGTCGAAGAGGAAAGCGTTGTACCCTAAACTGAAATTGTTTGCAATTGCGATTTTCGTGTGACCGAAAATTTTGGACCTGGGTTTTATGAATTCAAAATTATTTTCTGCCTTGCATTTAATCAATATGATTAAATGGTGGGGATCTTTAATATCGATGAAAATACATATCCTAAATTAATGGCAAGTGCGTTATGAACACATGGCACAAATTTTATACAAGTGGGAATGGAAAGAGTGAAAGAATATTTTATGAGTAGGTACTTTTAATTTGAGCTGTAATTACTTCAATAATTTGCAGACAACTAAGTGTGATTTACTATTTCTAATAGTAATTCTTTAAATAAAGTAATTCATAATTCAAGTAAACGTAGCAATGATTGTAGTAATTTACTGGTTCCAACAAATCGATTAATTACAAATTGCTTAACATAAAAATTAATTCTAAACAAAAAAAATTTTGAAATTGAAATTAAGTGTATTTTCCAGTTTATATGTTTCACAGTCAGATATCAATACCTCTTTATTATTCAATATTTTAGAAATAAAAATTCAGTCGAAAAATATAAATTCTAAAATGTTTGCTTATACAAATTTAAACTCGTGTTAGGTTTTATTCTATTCTAAATTTACTATTAATAAAAAATGACGGAATGTAACAAGCTTACAACTTTTGCTTCATCTTTAAGCATATATTTTTCAATTTTTGAACTTCCGCGTTTCACTTTTATTAACAGCCATTGACAACCATGTGGCTTTTCTAACATTACTTTTCTTGCCATTTTATTGAACAAGCATTTTTTCTGTCCTACCACGCTCTTCGCTACCATGTTGAGATAATTAGAGGTTGGGTTGAGAAATAAGTGCATTGTTTTAATTAGTAATATATAAAATGTATTATCAAACTATTTATAAGCGACATTTGCTTCATGTTACTACTTGTGACTCACTAGTTTTTCACAGTACCGTTACTACATACGCTCTCAGCGCTCTCTCACATATACTCATCACTCACACATACTGAGCACACGCATAACACTATGTTCAGGATTGTCACATTTACTCATATTCCAACAGTGTATTTGTCCTTTACTTGGTTACACACTTCCTATTTCCATTACACGCAGTTGAGTTTCATTCGACGAGATCCAGAGAGCAGGAGAGTGAGGTGGCGTGCTCGAGTCGGCTTACAGTGTGATAGCAGGCGCACCTTAGCTCTGCTCATCTCCTCATCTCATATTCTCTTGCACGAAAAGAAGTCTCCACCTTAAAACACGCGACACTGCGAAACAACTGTACCCCCACTCCTCTCCGCAGCGGCGTAGTGTACGCGAGTACGAACGTGCTCAGTTTCCGAAACATACGGGCGGCCTACCCGCTTCTCAACTCGTGCTCGTCACCTAATTTTTCGATGCCTGACGCGTGCGTGTTTGATGGCTGTAAGTCGAAAACGGGATGCTGGTCACTAAAAAACAAGGCGACGAGCACACGCAGAGAACGGAGCACCCACTTCCTTTCCAGTTCCCTCCTTCCTACCTATCATTCCATTAAAATTCCGTTTTAAATTATTTTACCTTCTCAGTATTGTCCCATCCCTCATTGGTACTTAACGTACTAATATTCTTGGAGTGATAATAAGAAGGAAGCGCAAAGACGGACGTAAGTTTTTTGAATTTTCACATTTAAAATTTTGATTGTTTAATTGTTGATTTTATCATAACTTATTTATTTTACCATATTGGTCCAACCGTATATCGCTTAACGAATATTGTGATTTTATTTCGAAAAACCGTGCATGAAGTCAATGCCACTTCGCGCATCAGCTTTACGCACAAAATTGCAAAAAATATTGTATGCAAATTGTGCATGTTCATAAACCACTATTTTAAAATTAATTTTTTTTTATTTTTGATAGAGTAATTTAGAGGAAGAATGTAATACTTAGGTCACATGAAAATTGAAAGCCATAAAATAATTGAAATTCAAATGCTGTGTAAATCTGAGTGATTCTTACGTTTTTCACTTTCCAAACATTTATGGGGTCTCGGTCTTAATGGGTTAATAATAAACAAGCGAAAAATAGCTCGCTCCTAACGTCGTTAGATACTAGTATATTATGTAGCAAGGTCGATAAGTGAGATTTTTTGAACGAAAGTGGAAACTCGTCCTCGACTAACAGTATGCACTCGTATTCTCTTGCTTTCGCTTCGTCAAAGAAAGTCGGAAATTCAACTCCTGTGTAATAGAGGTTAATTTAAAAAAATCAAGTAGTATCTCACCTCTTCCGCGCTTCAATCATTTCTTTACCAGAACGTATCCGAGTTCTTTCTTTTTCAAATATTTCCTTCTTTTCTTTTTCTTCTCTAGCTTTCCTTTTCTCTCGTAATTTATTCTCTAAAATTTGTAGTTGTAGTTTTTTCTCTTCATTTGTCAATAGTTGTTTTTCCTCTTTACTTTCAGAAAACTTATCATGACCAGATTTCGAAGCGTGAAATTCAATTTCTGAATTGGTTTTAAACAGTTTACCGCATCTGTATGAAAAGATAAAATTATTTAAAGAGAATGTAGTCAAATTGAAGAAATGAAACAAGTATTTAGACTTATATTAGATGATTATTTTCAAATACAGAACAAAATCAAAAATATATTGAAATACAAGAATATTGTATATAAACATGGTACTTTCGAAGAAAGATGCTAGAATAATTCTCCTTAGCATCTAGAGCCTAAAGTTACATATTGCAGCCTAGATGAACACCATATTTTTGGTGTTAAATGTATTTTTATAGGGGATCAAGCACAATTTCTTTGATTTTACGCAGTTTTAGAGCAGTGGGCAAAAAAATTACTTTTTTGCATAGCTTTGCTTCGCTTCGCTTTACGCATACTATGGGTAAAATTCAACTTTACACACTCAAACGATGCAACGACATGCTTTACTTATATTATAAAAAAAATATTGTTCGCCACGCGGGCGAAATCTTTACGACCTCGTGATAATGCAACACTCGGTGCGTGAAGTTCAACTTTACACCCTAGTGACGAAAACTACTAAGTGAGTAGCTTTTTTGTAACTAGGATGGTAAAAAGTTGGCCAGTCCAGAGCACGTATAAATTACCACCCGAGCCGAAGGTGATCACTCTGGGATAGCCCTCTTTATCACCGTGTTCCGTATACTATTTTTCACCATACCCGGACCAAAAATACCACAATCGCGTTTTTGAGCCGTGAGTGAAAGTCATACTTCCGATCCGAGTATGGTGAAAAAGCACGTTTAGGTCGCTTTTTAGACCAAAAAAACACGAAAATCGTGGATATGTTACAAAAACCTATTTTCTTCTTGGACATAATAATTAATTATTTGTATAAAAATGTTATTGGATTTTTCAGCCAACACAATTACAAAAAGGATTTTATATTTCATACTTTTTGACTATTAAAGACGTTTCGTCCCATCTACCGATTTAGATGTTCGGTAGCTGACTTATGAAGTACAGACTTTTATACGTATTGTGAAAAAACTTTAGCGATTACAGCTTAACATTTCGCGCTCTCGTTGGTGGGCTCTATCAATAGAAACAGTATACTTCCTCATAAGAAAAATGAATCTCTATACTTCATCACAACCGAAAAGCATCGGGTGCGTGCTTCGAACAAGCGGAAGATAATATTACTATTTTCCGCCGTTGCCCTGTCAAGTGCCACAATTGTAGTGACAGCAACGGTAAATATAATATTGTCTACAACACTAAACACGAGAAAAATGTCAGCAATACCTTACTTAAAAATATAGCGCGACTATTACGCACTAATCGCGCGATTATCGCGGAATCTAATCAAAATTCGACATTAAAAAAATATTTTTCATTTTGTATCTGTATTTTTATTATAAATAAACAAAGTCATCATTCAATCTCGTAATCTACTGAAAATTAAATATTGTAAAATATTGAGGAATATATTAAAATTACCTCAACCTATTTAATTAAATACATGTGCCTTCTGTGTGTGTATAAGAGTGTGTACAAGTATGTGGGAGTGTACGTGATTGTGTGTGTATGAGTGTTTTTTTTAGAAAGAGGTTTAAGGTAAACATCGTAATAGACCATGGCATAGAATTGTGATGGGATCGTCGAAACAAACCCATCCCCATATCGCCGCATGCTGGATTCACATCAACTAAAATCCCTTCGTTTTACGGCTAGATTAACGCACCTAACCGTAATCCTCTCCGTCATATCCCCTCTACCGACCCTCAGTAAAGATGTATCTAGCTTCGTCTTCTGTGCCCTTAGTCCCCACGGCACAACCATCAGGTATTACTTCGCGGGGAGGTATTACTTCTCCCGCTTCTATCTGATGCGGTCGTCATCTCTATATTCGTTGTTAGTAGTTTATCTTCTATTCATCCTCTTCTTCTTCTTCTTCTTTCTACCTCGTCGCTTCTGAGCTTCTTGAGAATGTCTGCTGTATAGTTGCTCACTGCGCACCATCCATCCTCCGAAGTCAGTATAGCTATTATAATCGAATCAGGAGTTACTCTGGTCTGGAGATAGTACTCGAGTTCTTCTCGTCACAGAAGACATGCTCAGCATTCTCCTTTGAGTCCAGACATACTGGGCAGTTCGACAGTCTTCTAGTTTAAATCGGTGCAGGTAAGACCAAAAGCATCCATGCCCGGTTAAAGACAACGTGAGGTAGTAATTGAGTTCCCCGTGTCTTCTTTCGGTCCAGTCTTCTATTTTTAGTATAAGGCGATGTGTCCATTGCCCCTTATCGCTGGAATCTCATCTTTTTTGCCATTCAGCCATTGTCGGTTTCCTCGCATGATCCCAGATTTCCTTCTTAGTGTTGTCATTAAGCTGTCGCTTTGTCTCAAAGACAATCTTCCTTTCTATTGCTAAGAGGTGAATTGGCGGCATGCCTGCTATAATACACGCAGCCTCCTCCAATACCGTACGGTAAGCTGAAGAAACCCTTAGTGCACTTCGCCTATATACGGTCGATAATTTTATTTTACAACATAGCATCTGCCCATATTGGGGTCCCCTACAGCATAATCGATGTCAGTACACTGGCTAAGAACATTCATTTTTGAGTTGGCCCTCCTATGTTTGGCATCAAGCGTTATCACGATTGATTGCTCTATCGAGCAGCGCCAACTTTTGCTGCTTTATCGCTCACTATTGTAAGATGCTGCTTGAATGTTAGTCTTATATCGATGGTCATGCCCAGGTACTTAATGGTCAGTTGAGAAACAATGTCCATCCACCGTCAGTGTTATTGTCTCCATCTTCTTCCTACTAAAAATGAGGATAGCTTCGGTTTTGTGGCTGGCTAATTTCAAAATGTCTCTGTTAGCCATTCGTGTATTATCCGAATTACCTCATTAGCTATTTATGTCACCTCTTCTTGGTCTTTCGATACCACCACTACTGCTATATCGTCGGCGAAACCTATGACTTTTGCTCCTTTGCGTAACTGTATCATTAGTACACCGTCGTACATGATGTTCCAAGTAGGTGGGCCAAGTACTGACCCTTGGGAGACGCCTTCTGTAACTTCATAGGTCTCGGCATCGTTTTCGGTACTATATAATAAGATTATGTCCTTTAAATAGTCGGACATCATCCTTCTTATGTACAAAGGTAAATTTGGCTTTCGCAGTGCCTCGTGTATGTTATTCCATTTAGAGGAGTTGAATGCATTTTTGAGATCCAGTGTGATGATAGCGCAGTACATCTTTGTTCCTCCTTTGCATCTTTTTCCCTGTATCGCTGTTCACGCGGTGTTCATCAGTAAGCCAACTGTGTTCGGCAAGTCCATCTTTCTCTTCAATAGCTTGGTCCATTCTGGCGCAGATTATGCATTCTAGGATCTTGTCCGAGGTGTTCAGCATGCACAGCGTTCGGGATCATCAGGTGGCTTTTTCCTTTTGGTAGTAGCACGAGGCGCTGTTTCTTCGAGTAATTCTAAAAAGACCTCGGGACGGGCGTGGATAGGATGTTTCAATGCGATATTGGAAATGCCATCAAGACCTGCGGCCTTGTTATTTCCTACCTCTTTGCAAACAGTTAGCACCTCCTCCGTCATGATTGGGGAAATAGCTTCTTCGTTTATCCATGTTTCCATAACACGTGGTTCGTCCAGTTGTCTGGGTAACAGTATAGTCACGATCCGGCGCAGTAACTTCAGGCACTTGGGAGAGGATACGTAGCTTCCCTTAATCTTCTTCATTACTATTTTATAAACTCGACTCCAGGGATCCTGGTTAATCTGTTCCTGTAGTTCCTTAAGGCATCGCCGTTGACTGTCACAGATTTCGATTTAAAGCTTCCGTTTAGCGTCCTTATTTTATGGTGATAGGCATCAACTGCTTCCTGGCCTCGTCCTGTCTTGTAGAATTTCTTCCTTGCTCGCTGGTCCTGTCTCCTGGTTCGGTGGCATTCGCTCCGGATACTCCCAACCTCTTTGTTTCCCCAACATACTGGTGGTCGTCTTTGATTGGGTACCCTTCTTGACATTGCAGCATCGCAAGCTCGAGTGATATAATCCATCACCTGTCCTGCCCTGGATTTTGCCGTCCCAACTAATTGTATTTCTTCCAATGCGAGCAAGAATAGCTCCTTATCGTAATCCTTCGTTTTCCAACCGACCCTATTGGTCCTTGTACTTACACTGGTTCTCTGTTTTGGTTTACCTAAGTCCATTATTATGGCCTGCTGATCACTGTTTGTGATTATTCACGGTCCAGACATCGACTGAACCAATTAAACAGCTACTAACATATATCAGATCTACAATAGAACCCTTATCTCCTCTTCTCAAGTCTAACTGCCACTCTGGTTGACTAATACCAAATTTAGGAGAGCAAATGCTTTCAGTAGTGCTCGTCCTCTTTGGTTAGTCTTCTGGCTGCCCCATTCTACGGCCCACGCATTAGAATCGCCTGCGATCAGTATTGGTTTTCTTCCTGTAACATCTTGCACGAGCCGATCTAACAGTCGTTCAAGCTGCTCGATTGGTGCGTTGGGGGAATCATAACAGTTGCATATGTATATAACCACTACCTTTACGCGTACAAATCCTTCTTCACGAGTCATCACTTTTCCTTGGAAAGCAATGTCACCGCATATCCAGACCGCTGCTTTGCCAGTGCTGCCCGATTCCCGTGATGGCTCGTCTAGATCCCTATAATGTTCACACACAATGGCTACGTCAACCTCTGTCTCGCAAACGTACTGGTTAAGTAGGTTTTGTGCTGACTCGCAGTAGTTCAGATTTAGTTGTACTATCTTCATTTTCTTGATTTCTTCATTGATTTTAATGCTGCTTGGTAATCTGGGCATGTGTAGCTACCAGCTGCATGATCGGTTTTTTCTTCTGCGCCTCTTGGACGGCAGAGTACGCAGTTTGTTTCTCTATTACAGCTTCTAGCTCTATGCCGTTCGTTTCCTTATTTGAAGCAGCAATTGCTTCTGCCCTGTTTTGTTGTGCAGTTCTTGGCGATATGGCTAAAGTCTAGATATTTATAACATCTGAATAGCCGTGTCCCTCGATGCACTTCTCGTATTCTGCAGACTACCCAACCTATTTTGATTTTCTGCCAGACCATCACCTGTTGACAACGTTATTTAACTCCCTCTGTAACGCCTCTACAACTTCCTCCTTCGTTGTTAATATGACGAGATTCTTTATTTTAAAGGCTACTTCATTTTATAAAGTCTTTACTGAAGTGCCCTCTTCTAGCACCTCTTCCATAGCTTGCCGGAGTTCCGTTGTTTTCACGTCCGCAGCACGCCGGAGTTCCAGGAGTTTATTTACGCAACCACCAAGTTTCTCCAGTTTAGGATCCGCCTTCATTTTTCTTAATATATCGGCGTATGATCCTCCATTAGCCGCTTTTATAATAAGAGCATATGGCCGAGTTGATCTCGCTCGCGGTGGTCTCTGGCTTCTGGCATCAGCTTCATCCTTCCCGTCTACCTTTCCTTCCTTTTTTTCCTTTCTTTCTTCTTTGTGACAACCTGCTCCCAAGGTCTGTACCACTAGTGACTATTCTTTGAGCGTAGTTATACTGCTAGGCTCTGTTTCGTTGTCTTTTTTCCTCTTGGGTTCCCTTTCCTCCATGGGCTTGTCCTCCCTCTGTCTTGGAGACGTATTCTTACGCTTGTTCGGCGTGTTTATCTTCGATGTACCGATCCGTTTGGCTGTGTTTGTGATCTGAGAGTTTCGAGAGTTGTTGAAAAGCATCAGCCCATAGCTCGGCTTTATCTTGGTTGTCGCTTCCCTTACGCTGTTTAGGCGATCCATGTAGTACATGACCTTTCGCAAGTCCTCCTTCATACATTTGTGTATATTGCGGGTCAGTGATACCAATGCATTTGCCTAGGTTCATCTGCAGTTTTCCCAGTAGTTCCTGCTTAGTTTTCTCTGCTGTCTGGATTTTACTCCAAACATCGGGCCTTCTCCTGGTTTCATATTCCTAACCTCCTTGTTTTTCTTCGCTTGACTTTTGAGATGCAGTAAGAGCCAAATCCACCTCTTCTACATCAGCCTGATTGGTCAAAACGTGCTTCTGCCTCCTCCCCAAAACCCCAAAAAAAAAAAAATCTGTGGAGCCTGCACAGACCACCGGAATTTTCACCCGATCGGAATCGGTGGCGGCATTTTCCTCATTGCTGAGGATACCGCTTGCAGTACTGCGTTTTCTCGCACATCTACCATAGTTGTTTTATTATTCGGGATGCCTTTCTCTAGCTAGTTTTGGTCCGCTTCGGGTGTTTTATTTCCCCGGTGCCCGTCATATCTGACGAGCTTTCCCCTATCCGACATCTAGGGAGGTGCCTGATGCGAGACTTTGAATTTATATGCATGTACCTTTTTCGCTTGAAATTAAGAAAAAATATATTATAGATTTCAATAATTTGTAGATTAAATTGTACATCAAATAGTTAAGTATGTACATAATACAAATTGTATGAAGCGTAGCCCTAACAAGAAAGTCATTTTATTTATAAATAATTAAGAAGTATTTATCTTGGTATCAAGGAGCACGAGAGCGCTCCGAAGGCAAATATAGAAGAGCCTTAGGGACAACCGCGCGATGATATACATTGAAATGGTTGTGCGAGAAATTCAATGCGCCTATATACGTATTGCATTAGTTGTGACTATATAACATATTACACTGAATCGAAAGTCATTTCATTGCTCTACTCAAATCAAAAGATTTTATTTAAAAACATTATCTCGTTCTAAAGATATAGACAACTGAATTATTTTATGTTCGTTTTCCTTTCCGACTTTTCGTCATATTATTCCTACAACCGGTTTGCAGATTTGCAGCTCTGACGACACTTCTGGCGTACACACACACACATGCACTCACTCACGCACGCACGCACGCCCGCGCGCGGGCACACACACACGCCCACGCGCGCACACGCACACGCGTACACACACACGCGCACACACACACGCACACACGCACGCGCGCACGCGCACACACGCACGCGCGCACGCACGCACGCACGCACGCACGCACACAAGTCCAATAGTTCCATACACACGTTCCAACAGCGGTATCGTAACCAGGAAGGGGAAGCAGAACCCTACTTTTTATTATACCTACGTATTACCCAGTGGTATTATTATATAAGACAAGAAATTTTATAGACAAGAAATCATAGAATATTTTATTTTAGTTAATAATATATATATTTCGAACATCTCAAGTAGTCAACTGGTGATGAGAAGAATGGATGTATTCGTGTACCAGTCGACGGTGGAATAACTCTTATTAGATAAGTACTTACTGACTAAATGTTAAAAGGCTAAAATCATTTTTTAAAAATTGATACTTTGCGTGATTTTTATTTTTACAGATATTATACCAGAAGATTTTTTTCGAGTCATTTTGGAGATATGGAGATATATGGAATATAGCCAATAATGTTGAGGAGTTCTAATAGTGTACTATCTGAAAAATCTAATTTTGAATTAGCAAAAATGAACAAGTGCTCTCATGACCCTGGTGGTTATTTTATTATTAATGGACAAGAAAATGTTATTTTAGTACAAGAACAGACGCTTAGGGATAGACTTATATTAAAGAAGATAGTAAGAATATATATAGTACTACTCAAGAAAGAAAAACCAAACCAATATTATTGTGGAAGAGCAGGCAAATCTATTTACGACACAATATTTTTCAAGATGTATCTATATATCCTCAACAAGAAAATATTTCATGTGATCAGATTTAATTTTAGAAGAATATTAAAAATTTATCTTCATATTTGGAAGGACGAATAGAGTACTTGGATGTCAATGAAGAAAATGATAGTTTTATTGCTTTCAACGAATCACACGTAAAACAAACAAAAACTAAGATGTTTATTTAGACAGTATTGGACTCAAAGTACGAAAAAAGTATTACGTTTTGAAGTAATTAGTTTTTCAAAATAAGAAAAGAAAATTGTGATTTTCACAGGTCGTCTATCTAGTTGAAAATTATATTGATAATAAAAATGTTGTGATTATTAAAAAATAATAAAGATAATAAAAATGTTGTGATTATTAAAAAATGACATCTAACTAGTGTTTTGTGTAATATAAAAAAATAAAATACTGGTAAAATGTGTTACATGAAGTGTTAGTTATATCAAATTTTAAAACATCTACTTAAAATCATTTTGAAATGTTTTGAAAATAACTCAAGTGTGTATTAATACGTAATTACGTGTTATGAGATTCATAAACTTCAGAATAAACTTTTGCATAGAAGAAAATATTGCTGACATGTCAGGTTTATATTAATATACAATATAATTTTCAGTGTTTTGCGTAATAAATACAAAAATTTACTGGTATGATGTATTACATGAAGTGTTTATAATCAAATTTTAAAACTTCTATAAGAAATCAGTTTCAAGTGTTTTGAGAATAGAACAAGTGTGCATTAATAAATAATTACATGCTATGAAATTCATAAACTTCATAATAGAAGATTGCATAGAAGCTTTTGCTTAGAAGAAAATACTGAGTGACACGTTGAGGTTTAAAAATATACAATTTAATATTGAGTGGCATGTGAGGTATATAAATATACAATATAATTTTCAGTGTTTTGCGTAATAAATAAAAAATAATGTACTGGTATGATGTATTACATGAAGTGTTTATAATCAAATTTTAAAACTTCTATTAAAAATCATTTTCAAATGTTTTGAGAATAGAACAAGAGTGTATTAATAAATAATTACATGCTATGAAATTCATAAACTTCATAATAGAAAATTGCATAGAAGCTTTTGCATAGAAGAAAATATTGCTGAGTGACACATGAGGTTATAATATACAATATAATTTTCAGTGTTTGGCGTAATAAATACAATAATATACTGGTATGATGTGTTACATGAAGTGTTTACAATTAAACTTAAAAACTTCTATTAAAAATCAGTTTCAAATGTTTGAGAATAGAACAAGTATGTATTAATAAAACATAAATACCATGAGATTTTCCAGTGAAATGCAGGGAAATGGCAGTTGACATGAAAACTCAACTACTTAGCCAACTTTGAGCTTCTAGTTTTATAAAAGCAAGAGAACCAGGTGATAGAGATTTGAATTGTAATTCTGAGAACTTGTACATTTTTCTCTTATTCCTTGCGATAGCTACAAAGAAAAGATATGGGTCATTTGCAAAAAAATGGCAACTATTTAATTAGTTTATTTTGGTGAGTACGTCATTCTTGAAATTTAAAAAATGCATAAACTTCCTGTAATTTCAATTCTTGTCTGTAATATTACTCATTAAAGTCGTACTTTCAATAACAGTATCTTTTCTGTAAATTATTCATTATTATTTTCTCTACAAAATGTCTCCAAAAATGGTCTATCACTACATCTTTTAAAAAATCCTTTAATAAATTATTTTACAAAACCTCTACAATTCTTTAGAAACTTTTGCAAGCAATGACAAATTATTTTCCGAAACCTTTACAATCCCTTTACAAAAACTTTTGCAAGCGGTAAGAATGTTTTTTTCGAAAACCATAAGAATTATTTTTCGAAACCTATACAATCCTTAAAAATCATTTACGTTTTATTTTATGAAAAGGAATTCTACGAATAAATAATAAATTTTTGTGTTCTATAAAGTCAAAATAAATTTCTTTCACGTGGATACTGAAAGTCAAACCCAATAAAGTTGTAAAATCAATTGACGTGTAGTTTTATACTTAACAAACATTATTTAACATATTTTTACTCTTAAAAAGTTGCGAAATCTCTCTAAAAAATTTTCTTTACAAAAGTAAAAACTTAGGCAAGAATAATGTGACGTAACCGTCTACGCTGTATTGTAGAATAATTTTTTTTTTATTATATAATTATTCCTTGTTTTTGATGAACCATAATCATAACCCGGAACCCCTACTACCCTCTTGACACTACTGCATCAGGGGTTGCATAGTTGTGACCTACGCTACTCTGAGTTCCCCGCCAGCTGCCATAGAAACGACGACGCGGCACACATATTAATTTCTAGTTTAGAATATTATAGTTGTCACCTTTCTTAAATTCATCCTTCGGCTTATTGTTAAAACTTTCTTTTCTTATTGATGAATGCCGAATAACAAATAAGAAATAAAAGTTATATTCGAACCCCGGGTATAATAAACAAAAAGACTGATATCAAAGACTATTACATTTTCATACAATAAACAGTAACCTATCTTAATAGAAATTTTAGTCAGAAATAGCAATTTTTCCACTAAACTTTATAGTTCAAAATTATGTACCAATTCGAATAAAATATTATCGTAATATGAAATTTTAAAATCTTTGAGTGAGTTATACTAATAATTCATTAACACGCTAGTTGCAACATATGGCTAATTTTCTATAAAGTTATGTTCTGAATAATAAGTTTAGTGCGAATTGTTAAATAAACCCTTGTGCAATCATCACTATTGTAATTTTCCTTTATACGTTTGACTTAACTAGCAACCGTTCCAAACGCGAGGTGTAAGAGCCTATAAGGTTCAACATTCACAATCACAAATAAATATAAAAACTATAATAATTACTTTAAGACACATTCATGAAAGAATATTTTCCCTACTCAAATAATAAAACTTATTCAACTATCTATTTTTCTTCCGCTATAAATAAATAAAATGTTTTGATTACATATCATAAATTTAATAAACATTTTGGATTTTAAGCAATTACATGTGAGTTGGAAATATTCCTTCAAAATGTGGAATTAGCCTTAAGGAGACGATAGCCCTAGCGGATACGCTATCTAAGGGCTGCAAAATACATGGCCCATACTAAATATAGATACGACGCTTTCCCACGCAGGGACGCGCTTTTCCGAATTTTGAATACACGACTTATACTATACACTGAAAATATTATTTTACATTATTAGACAATATCTCTCAAACCGTTAAAGATAAAATTATTTTAACAACTACAAATATTAAATATAGCAGTAAGAAAACTAAGAAAAATAAGAAATTCTATATTTTTATGTTTCATTGCAATCAGCAGCCTTTGTTTATTTCTGCATTAATAATATAAAGATTCAATAACCAAGCTCAACAATATAACTGTTTAAATAACCACCTGCACTTTTGCAACTAACTTTTCCAAACGGATTATCACCAACAAATAATAAATAATTATTATAATAAATACTATATTATGTAAAGTAACAAGTTATGTTAACCACTAGCTTAATTTTTATAACCGACTATTTTTTTTATAAACTTATCGAATACAATTTCATTCTAATTTAGATTTTTAAGTATTAATAACTTTTATATTGCGAATAACTATCGTTAAAATAATCATAGCGCTTTCGTTCAAATTTGTAATAGTTTGCTTCGCAATTATCTAATAAAAGAGGTAATTTAACATTTGTAAAACATTCAGGATTGTTAATAATAAGAAAATGCTGAGACAAAGAGAGTGTTCATCTGTACAATCTATCGCATGCACGTGGCATGCATAAAAATGGATTTCCTCAAATCCCTCCGCCTGGTGACGCATTTTCCAGCATCTTTTGGAACTCAACATACTATAGCACTAGAATATTATTTTAGAATAACGCTAAATATCTCAGTAACTATAAGTAGGAAAAATAATTTTTGTTTAAGATAAAAGTTGTATTATGTTAAGTAAAAACTAGGAGATAATAAAAATCATTATTATAATATGTTTTATAGTAATAATAATTAATAAAAATATTACAATGCAATACTAACCCAGACCCACCCAGGTGGAAATAAATTCTGCACACAAATGTTAGTAATTCAATATAATTTTTATTTGCAGTTTATAAATGCATGATTTGGAACTCCAATAACACTAAATAATAGTTTTTAAGAATTATTTGCTGTTAGTAACAGTTCTTTATAATTATTTGTAGTTGTTTGCATTTATTTGGCTTCTTTTATTCATACAATGAAAGTCATGACAAAAATGTTAATACCAGTGATTTGCTTTTTTATTGAAAAAAAAAAAAATTATAACAGATATGAATGATTATTATTTATAATTAAATATTAATATTGTTGTATAATTTATCAACATCCGTCAAACTGAGTACCAAAAACTTTAATGAGAGCTTAAATATTTTTTTTAAACAATCAACACGTTTTTTAAAAGCTAATTTTTTAAGTATGTTTTAACAACACAATTTGTCTAGTCCTTTTAATTCTTCTAGTATCATCTATTCAATAAGCACTCTCTACAAATGGTAATAATTTTTTTCATGACTGTACAAATAATAATATTGTTAACATAAAACTTTCTACGAAAATATAAAATAAGGCAAGTATAGACATTTTTTCTTCATAATCTATTCTCCCTCCCTCTCTCGCCCTCTATCCCCCCTCTCTCTTTCTTTCTCCCTTTCTCTCAATATCCATCAAACTCTGTATCAAAAACTTTAATGGGAGCTTAAATATTTGTTTAATACAATCAACACGTTCAAAAAAACTGCTGCCAATTCATTGGCACGTAGCTTCCTCAAACTTAATTTACTGATTCCTTTAATTTATTTATAATTCCAATATTTAAAATTTAATACTTTATTTTGTACGGAGAGACTATGTTAAATAGTTTGTGACTTTCTATTTTGACTCTTTCTATTTTTTATCATTAAAAAGCAATTATTATTATACAATTTTATATTTTACAAAAAAAAATTCATTGCCTACAAAAAAATACAAAAAAATGATCATCACGACCAGATATTCGAGATTAAAAATTTTTTTTTAATGTTTTTTAATACTGATATCTCAGAGAATATTTGATCAATTTGAAATTTTAACCAATTACTACAATTATTTATTACAATATATTATTATTAAGTAAAATTTTCAAGAGATTACCTTTATTTCTTTTGATAAAAAAAGTTATTTAAAAAAAACTTGTGTTTTTATTTAAAAAAAAGCAGAAAATTTTGTTATAGCTTTGATTCAAAAATTTTCGAAGTTAAAAAAATTTATTTGTCTTTGAGAATTTTCCATTTATTTTCCATTTATTAATCAAAAATTCAACGCTCATCGTTCGTCATCGCCTTCGGCTTAGAAACATACGCATGGAAAATATACGTTATTATCATCTATTTATTGTTTTGATATCATTTCCACACCACCTAGCGGTAGATATCATGGCGCGTTTTTTTTTAAAGAAAATATAAAGCTTTTGTATTTTGAGATTAATATTAGTTTTTGTTACAAGAGCGTAAAGTTGAATTTTACGTCCGCTTTACGCTCGTTTTGCGAGCATTATTTTTCGTTATATTAGACCTAAACATAAAGTAAAACGCGAATATGTGTATGGGTTGCTGATGAAAAATTTAATTTTACGCTTATAGTACGTAAATAAATATTTTAATATTTTTAATTTACTTAATAATTGCCAACGTTTCGGAAGTTTTATTACTTCCCTCTTCAGGGCTATACGAAAGGACAATAATTATTTATTTAACAAATTTACAAACTTAATACAAAATTACAATATTGTAACAATATAAATTATTACCTTAAATATTATGCGTCACATTATGTTAGTCTTATGCGAAATACAATAACTTTATTGTTATTAGAGTCTAATAAATCGTACATACTATAAAGTAAACTCATTTTGAACGTTACATGTACAAGCACTGAAGAAAAAGGTTTGTAATACCCCTATTTATACTGCTGGTCGCAAATTATATAAAAAATGATAGAACATGGGAGAGGGAAGGGAGAACGGGAGAGGGAAAAATGCTGTGCGTAAGCTGTAAGAGTCTGCCAAGTATCCAGCAAACATGTTCTTTGGAAGTGGCACAAAGGTGTCCGCTACCTCGCTGTGTGTTACTAGCGCAGCGAACACCTACTCGGTAACGTGCGCTCCTCATAGAGACTTAGCGATAGGAATGGAATAATAATAGATTGAGAGGGAACACAATAAGCATAAAAATCCATTAGAAAATTTTTTTAATTATTAATTTTTTCGTTATTTTTTAAATCTTGTCTATGGTTTTTTTGTACGACATTTTTAAAAATTGTGTGTCTTCTATATGGTTAATCGTGTTGCTGTGATAGTGAATATTTATCATTTCTGAAAATGAACGTTTAAATAAATTTTCTTCTCTATCTAGAATTTCTATGTTTCCGAAATTAATAGAATGTCCAGTCTGTTGCGAGTGTGTAGCCAAGGTAGAATTCTCTGATTTTAGTTTTACTGCTCTTTGGTATTCATATGTACGTTTTTTTAATTTCCTCTTACTCATCCCTACGTAAATGGCAGAGCAATCTTTGCAACTGATCTTATATACGATGCCCTTAGTATCAGGTGGTTGCAGGTGATCTTTTCCTAATTTAATTATGTGGCTAAACTTGCTTATTGTTTTATTAATCGGAATGATGTTGTGCGAATATAGAATGCGATTGATTTTCGGCGTGAGATTTTTTATAAAGGGGAGAATAATTTTCTTTTTTGTGTGTACATTATTTAGAATGTTATTTGTAACGGTCGTTGTGTTATTGTTATTGTTTTGAATCTGTAGAAGTCTAATGCCAATGTATTTTTGTATAAAGTGTAACGGATAATCATTACACAATAGGAAATGTCTGGTTATTTTTAAATTGTTTTCATGGAACTGTGGATGTGAAAGTTTTATAGATTTGTCGACTAAATTATAAATTATGGCTATCTTTTGTGAAATTGGATGATGAGAATGGAAGTTTATGTAACGTCCAGAAGCTGTACTTTTTCTATACCAATTAGAAATTATTTTATTATGATCTGTTCTAGTGAGAGTAATATCTAGAAAGTTTATGCTACCATGTGTTTCGTGGTCTATTGTGAACTTTAAATGGTTGTTATAACTATTGAAAGTGTTGAATATATCTAAAGTACGATCTTTTTTTGTGATGAGAATGCAATCATCTACATATCTTTTATAAAGTGTGTATTCTCTTTCATGTTTATTAAGGCACAAATTTTCCAATAGTTCAAGGACAATGTCCGCAAACCATGGACTTGCGCAAAAACCCATAGGTGCACCAAGAATTTGTTTGTAAAATTTGTCGTTAAATTGGAAATAAGTGGAATCTAAGAGTATTTTTATGCCATCTATAAATTCTGATCTTGAGAGGTTGATTTTATTTTTTAGGTATTTCCATTTTTTTATCAAAGCGGCAATTCTTATGTTTTTTGGGATGTTTGTAAACAGTGACACAACATCAAAGGAAACAAATTCATAATCTGTACTCATATCTATTGCATCTATGATTTCTTTAAGCTCGTTACTATTTTTGATAGTAGATTTTGGGCGAGGGAATATTTTGAGAACAACATAGACAAGCTTTTATCTAGTGCATAGTATAGCTGAAACAATGATACGTATCGGATTATCCTTTTTATGAATTTTTACTAGTGCGTAAGCTCTGGCCAAGTTTGTGTCACTAATATTGGATTTTGAAATTGTTGCGAAACACGGATCTGTGTCAAAGACACCTTTCCTCTCCCAATCTTTCACTAACGTATTTATATTATTTTGTAGTTTGCTGAGTGGCGATTTCTTAAGATTTTTATAATATTCAATATCCGCCAATGCATTTTCTACCTTCGTAATCTGTTTTATTCAAGATAACTGTGACATTCCCTTTGTCTGCTTTTGTAACCATTATGTCTGGATTCTGTTTAATAAATTCCTTCGTTTTATTCAAATTGCTATTTATAGATCTATCGATGTTTGTAACATGTAACATTCTATTGTTTATAATGTAGCTATCAAGAGCAGACAAAAGGTCATCTCTAATTTCCTGGTTGTTATCTATGTTCCGTATTCCACTTTCTATGCATTTTAAATATTCAAAAAGTGAGCGTCTATTAGGGACCAAAGTGAAGTTAAATTCTTCTCCTAAGTTCAAAATATTAATAGCATAATCTGGAATGGTTACATTTGTCAAATTCACAACCCATTTATTTTTTGTTTCTGCCAATTTAGTATCATTATTTTTGTAAACGTGTATATCCTTGTTATTATTAATAGAAGTGTTATTGTTGTATTTGAGATTTACAGTTACATTATCATCAACCGACAGCAAATTTTTAAATTTCTTATTAAGTATTTTTGTGTGTTTACTATATAGGAAGGTTAATGTATTATTCAAATACTGTAGCAATTTATTAACGAAATTTTCCGTGGTGTGTAGTTTTAGAGAAGAAATATCATCATCAATCTGTTTTTTTGAGAATTTTAATATGTGCGAAAGAGTCAGCAATTTCAAGATTTAAGATCTTTTTTTCCGAAAGTTTAGAGAAACGAGTTAATTTGGATTTTATATGCTTGCTGTGAAAGGATAAGGAATTTAAACACTTAAAAAGGCCGGTGATGTGTCGTGGAATTATGACACTTTTTCTGCATTACGTCAAAAATCTTACATTGCATTCAACCTTAGTCAGTTTCTTTTGCATCTTCGATAACTTTACGACTCTGTTTTTTATATCCACATTGTAATAACATCTGATATTTTTCATGACTGTAGCAAAATTGTGACGGTTATTGTCAAAAGCATCAATAAAGAAGCTGTCCGGTTCGGACATTGTCGGTGAAGTTTGGCCGGAAGGATGTGGAGCGGTACACTGATTGTCTTTCGTAAAGTGGATGGAACTTTTTGGCATTTTGTAGTCCGAATGCCTAATGTAATTTTCTTGTAGTTGATAACGTTCGTAGTATATGATTTAATGAAATTTACGGACAAAAAAAGTACAGCTTCTGGACGTTACATAAACTTCCATTCTCATCATCCAATTTCACAAAAGATAGCCATAATTTATAATTTAGTCGACAAATCTATAAAACTTCTACATCCACAGTTCCATGAAAACAATTTAAAAATAACCAGACATTTCCTATTGTGTAATGATTATCCGTTACACTTTATACAAAAATACATTGGCATTAGACTTCTACAGATTCAAAACAATAACAATAACACAACGACCGTTACAAATAACATTCTAAATAATGTACACACAAAAAAGAAAATTATTCTCCCCTTTATAAAAAATCTCACGCCGAAAATCAATCGCATTCTATATTCGCACAACATCATTCAGATTAATAAAACAATAAGCAAGTTTAGCCACATAATCAAATTAGGAAAAGATCACCTACAACCACCTGATACTAAGGGCATCGTATATAAGATCAGTTGCAAAGATTGCTCTGCCATTTACGTAGGGATGAGTAAGAGGAAATTAAAAAAACGTACATATGAATACCAAAGAGCAGTAAAACTAAAATCAGAGAATTCTACCTTGGCTACACATTCGCAACAGACTGGACATTCTATTAATTTCGGAAACATAGAAATTCTAGATAGAGAAGTAAATTTATTTAAACGTTCATTTTCAGAAATGATAAATATTCACTATCACAGCAACAAGATTAAAAAAATAACGAAATAATTAATAATTAAAAAAATTTACTAATGGATTTTTATGCCTATTGTTTATCCCCCTCAATCTATTATTATTCCATTCCTATCGCTAAGTCTCTATGAGGAGCGCACGTTACCGAGTAGGTGTTCGCTGCGCTAGTAACACACAGCGAGGTAGCGGGCACCTTTGTGCCACTTCCAAAGAATATGTTTGCTGGATACTTGGCAGGCTCTTACAGCTTACGCACAGCATTTTTCCCTCTCCCGTTCTCCCTCCCCTCTCCCATGTTCTATCATTTTTGATATAATTTGCGACCAGCAGTA
Organism: Torymus aiolomorphi; assembly: GCA_036365515.1. NCBI lineage: Eukaryota > Metazoa > Arthropoda > Insecta > Hymenoptera > Torymidae > Torymus > Torymus aiolomorphi. Next base: position 98,626,834 of record CM070875.1, on the reverse strand, counting down.
TAAATAGGGGTGTTACAAGCCTTTTTCTTCAGTGCTTGTACATGTAACGTTCAAAATGAGTTTACTTTATAGTATGTACGATTTATTAGACTCTAATAACAATAAAGTTATTGTATTTCGCATAAGACTAACATAATGTGACGCATAATAGTTAAGGTAATAATTTATATTGTTACAATATTGTAATTTTGTATTAAGTTTGTAAATTTGTTAAATAAATAATTATTGTGCTTTCGTATAGCCCTGAAGAGGGAAGCAATAAAACTTCCGAAACGTTGGCAATTATTAAATAAATGCTGTTACAAAAGTTCGTCTGGTAAATTTCCGTAAATTTCATGAAATCATATACTACGAACGTTATCAACTACAGGAAAATTTTTAATTTACTCCAACTAAGCGTAAATTTCAACTTTATGCCCGTAAATCATAAATATATTCGCTTATTTTACGCATAGTATTACGAAAATTAATTTATGCGTTTATATTTTCTGAAAACGAGGTTTTATATGTTAGAATCTCTAAGCGCGCTTATCACGCTGTAATTTTATCAAAACTGCACCACTTTTTTTTTTTTAACCTAGCAACCCATTACTCCCACCAATCAAATCACGAATAAATTGATATCATAACTAATCCATTATTTTTTAAGATAAGTGATAGGATTAGAAAGTTATAACCCTTTTTTTAAAAAAGCAGGTTTTTGTTTTTGTTAATAACAAACGAACCGCTACAAGCTAGGAATAAATTTTTTTTTTTAAATATTGGTATTTTAATTATCTTTTGAATGCTACCCATCCGATCCAGATACATAGAGCCGTTCTCGAGAAATTACGATTTGAAAAAAAGGTTAAAAAAATTTTACCTCAAATATCTCTGAAATTTTTAGACCAAATATTTTGCCCAAAGAACTCGACCGAGAACTATACAAATTCTACCTCTACAAGGAATTTTGAAGCGACTAAGTCAATTTTACTTCCGTAAACGTCGGGAATAGAGAAAGTTTTTTTCATTTTTCAATTTTTTTCTCAAAAACTAACCAAAGAAATGGATTCAAATTTTTACAGATTATAGCTATTTATATTGTCCATTATCGTGATTTTTCTCAAAAAAATGGATCGTTTAGTTTGTGAGTTACAGGCTTAAAAAAAAAACACATTTTTATCAATAACAAGAGAACCGTGATAGCTAGAGAATTTTTTTTTTTTTAAATTATAGGTATTTTACACTCTTTCGAATGCTACACATCCGATTCAAAAATTTAAATCCGATCATTAAAAAAATCAAAAATAAATTTTGAGAAAATCGAAAATTCGAAATAAAACAAAAACGAATCAGCCCAATCGAAAACCGATATTTCACCCGCCATCACACAAAAAAAAAAAAAAAAGATGAGACCTCTGATTAAAATCGATCGAGTAGATGCTGAGATCCAGCTACACACACACACACACACACACACACACACACACACACACACACACACACACATCCATACAGACATTTTCCAAAATTATGTATTTTGGTTCCTAACACCTCCAATAACACTTATAACATGTTTTTACAACAACTCAAAAAATTACTACCACAAGCTTCCTCTAAGAGGAAGCAAAAAAAAAATAATTTTTTAAGTACATTTTAACAACACAATTTTTGTCTAGACCTTTTATTTCTTCGAATCTCATCTATTCAATAAGCACTCTCTGCAAATGATAATAATTTTTTTCACGACTTTACCAATAATAATATTGTTAATATAAAACTTTGTACGAAAGTATAAAATAAGACAAGTATAGACGTTTTATCTGTATAATCTATTATTTTATCTTAAAAAGTTGTGAAATCTACCTAAAAAACATTTTTAAAAAGTTTACACTAAGGCAAGTATTAGTTCCTCTCTCCCTCCCTTTCTCTTCCTCCCCCTTCCTCTCTTTCCCTCCCCTCTCTCACCCTCTCTCACCATCTCTCTCTCTCTCTCTCTCTCTCTCTCTCTCTCTCTCTCTTTGTCTGTCTGTCTCTCTCTCTCTCTCTCTGTTTCTCTCTCTCTGTCTCTCTCTCTTTCTCTCTCTCTCTCTCTCTGTCGCTCTCTCTCTCTCGTTCTCTCTCTGTCTCTCTGTCCCTCTGTCTCTCTCTTTCTCTCAACATCCGTCAAACTGAGTACCAAAAATTTTAATGAGAGCTTAAATATTTTTTTTAAAACAATCAACACGTTTTTTAAAAGCTAATTTTTTAAGTACGTTCTAACAACACAATCTGTCTAGTCCTTTTAATTCTTCTAGTCTCATCTATTCAATAAGCTCTCTCTACAAATGGTAATAATTTTTTTCATGACTATACAAATAAATATAAAACTTTCTACGAAAATATAAAATAAGGCAAGTATAGACTTTTTTTCTCCATAATCTATAAAAAAAAACAGCACAATTTGCCTAGTCGTTTTATTTCTTCGAATCTCGAAATGCATTTAAATTTGTTCATCTTTCTGTACAAATTAAACACAAGAAAGTACTGAAATCAATTTATTGTAGTCAAGTACCCATAAGTTAACTTGACTGACATAATACAACTTTTCATACCTACTTATCAAACATACTCAGCCAGCGGGCATAAAGTACTACTTAACGCTCAAGAGACAAAATAGCTCATATACAACTCTTACAAAACTTTATAGAACCTACGCACTTTACGCCCGTGTAGGCAAAAATTATTTCAATTATATAATATTATATAAGTACATTCAAATTTTTCATTGTAAATCAAACAAACGAAAGTTGTGAAATCAATTACCGATAGTCAAGTAATGCAAACAACTCTGCGAAACAACTGTATGACTGTTCTCAGAACTGTATTGAAATTTGTTCATTCTTCTATACAAATTAAACACAAGAAAGTACTGAAATCAATTTATTATAGTCAAGTACCCATAAGTTAACTTGACTGACCTAATAGAACTTTTAGTACCTTGCGTGTAAAATTACATTTTACGCCCACGTTGTATCTTCAAAAATATTCAGCCAGCGAGCATAAAGTATTACTTAACGCCTAACAGGCGCAATAGCTCTCATACTCCAACAAAACTTTATAGAGTCTACGCACTTTACGCCCGTGTGGGCTAATATTATTTTAATTATATAACTATTATGCCTTCTTTTCATTTCTAAAATTCATAAAAATTTGTTCAGATATTTACGAAAAGTCAAAGCCTATATAAAAAAATTACATAGTAACCACCACATCACCATTTTTCATTATTCTTTCTCAATTTTGAAATTTCTATAATATTACGCTTCTTGGGAGGACAATAGAAAGTCTATAGAGCTGCTCTAGTAGGGGTGGTCCTCCAATCTTCCATACATACTTGGAGGGCCCGACGGTATGCAGTTTAAGCTGTAGATATGGTCATTTTCATATAAATATTTTCGTATGTTTGCAGATCAGATAAAATGAATAAATAGGTTCCTTCTACATATTAAATACTAATACGTATTGAATTTATTACTCTGTTTTTAAATAGAAAGTGGAAACCCGCATGAAAATATCATATGAGATCTCATATGAGATCGCATGACATCCCATAATATATAAAATTGCAGATGACATCACATATATCATATCTCATATGAGACCTGTGTTACATCCGGCTAATTTGTGAAAAAAAAAAAATGTTAGTATTAAATCCCGGAACACATAGCAGTTCCAGGGTAACCAAGAACGGTTACCACGCTCTCTTGTTCGCCGTGTGTCGTAAAGTTTTTTCGTTTCTTTTCTTTTACGATAATACTCAGCAACCGCTAGCCAGACTCGAGTTTCCGATTAGGCCGCGATAAGAAGTTCTCCTCTTCACTTTCCTAAAGCTCATCTGGGGACCCAAACATCCGAAGGCGATAACTCTCACGTTTCGCGAGCCTGCATCGGTATGCCTGGCCACACATAGGAGCGTCTGTTCCCGTCTCTCTCTCTCTCGTTTTACAAAGTTTTATGCCACCCATATTTAAACTGTATTTTTCCATTGAAATATTAAATCAAGATTTTAAAGAAGATATTCAAAGAAAATGCAAACCTTATTATTCATTATTATTATTATTGTTATTCATGATTTATAAATCAGAACGCATTGTTAGTAACACCCCTATTAATATATCTAAATTAGTTTATAAAATAAATTTATTATAACGCATTTATTTCAATAAAATCACAAATTTCTCTTTCGTTAATTTATAATATTTAAAGTACGCGTTTATAGACAGTTAGTAACAAATACAGAGTAAACTAATTTTCCCTCTGTAACTCCAAGGTTAAACATATACCATTTACTTATTATACCTCTTCCAATTAAATCCCTGAGGATTTATTAACTCAACAATTCAATAGATTTTAGTTATCCAAGACTAAACTAGGTTATTTCATATCTTTCTATTAAGCTCTTACGTTAGATAATTATCTTCAGCATTTTCTATCCACATTAATATTTCTTGACTTTATTTTGTATGTTTATGCAAAATATATAAAAACAGAATCTCTACAATTTCCAAATTCAATTAAGAATATTTTAAAGTTCAAATATCTTATGAAATCAAGTACTTTCCGTTCTCTTTCCTGAAAAGTTCATAAACTAACACATTTTAATATCTCACTTATTTCCACAATAGGTTAGTCTATTATATATATATTATTGTCCGTTCTTCTGTATAAGTTTTAGCAGTTACTTTAATTCAATGTCCCAATAATATGAAATGAGTAATAGGTTCACATATTAGATTTATGTTGATTTAGATAGTTTATTTTTAAGTTTACATGTTAAGTCTAAATTTGTAGAAGTATAATAGAGTTTATACAAATTTAGTTATTTTTATATACTTATATTTTAGTTCTAACCTATGTGCTAAAAATGTTAATAGCTTAAATTTATCATGAATTCAGGAATATAATTTTTAAATCCGTTTATATTATCGAAAGTCGTCATATTTAGTTTTAAGTTTAATTTTACTAATTTTAAGACGTTTATAATTTCTATATTAAACTAGCATACTGATAATTATAGTCATATGACTATAATTATCAGTATGCTAGTATATATACATGCATAATTATCCTTGTTTCGTATTCAAAACTGTTTTGTTTAAAATAAAAATTATGTAAATAAATAATCTACTTTGGGTAATGTTTAATTTACGTAATAATTATAATTTATTACAATATTCAACCTTCAGATGCTTTCATTTATCAACTTTTTAAATAACTTTCAATTTTCAATTGATAAATAAGTCTTGTTTTAACGTAAATTCTTTTAATTAGTCATGGGACCGCCCAACTATTTTATACATTTAACGTTTCATATTAAAAGGTATCTATTAAAAAAAAAAAAAAAAAAACATTACGTTAAAGTTTCATTGACTAATATTCAAACTATAGCAGTTATGCATAACGACGCTCATTATAAAATCACAGCTTTCGATTATGAGTGAGGGAGGTTCTAAAAATCCGAGCGACCAATAGCGTCCCTCTGCGTTTAAGATAAGGAAGGCGCAGGCATCACTTCGTTAACGCAGCTCGTTCAATTGCGCGTCCGCTCAGTCACTACTCTCAACACCCTCAACCGAAGAGGTCCTCTTTTCTCATTTCACAACTCTCAGAGTTTTTCTAACTTTCTTTCTCGAGCATCAAATTTAATCAGAGTCCCGAGCCACTCTGAAGTTTTTCGAAAACTTAAAAATTTTGTAAAGTTACCGAGCAAGGGTAACCCGTTTGTGTCACGAATAAAATTCATATTTTTGCTAAAAATTATTTTGTTGTGTGTTAAAATTATTTTTTTTTCTTTTCTTATTTATAAACCACCGACACCTTTCATAAAAAAACGCAGCAGAGACAACGGATCTTCAAAGCTGCTAAAGACCAGAGAAAAAAAAAACAAAGTAAGTGAACATTTTTATTTGCTTTCTTTTAGTTAGATAGAAATATTTCCCCCACATATCTATCCTTTTTTTTCATGTATTAATTCGTGTCTCCGTATAGTTTTCCCCTAAAAATAAAAGTGTTTCTTCTAAGCCTGTCCACCTTTTAATAAACACCCAATAGAGATCCTGAGAGTAACAAACATATTAGGGAATCTATTGCGCAAGTCGCCAGTAACTTGGCCTTTCTTGTGGGTACATTCCCTAATTAAAATAAAATTTAAAAAATACACAAGAAATTTTAAACCAGAAACACCACTGGTTTCTTTTTATCAAAATTCTAAAATCATAAATCGCGTCGCGCCCTTTGTTGCCCAAACCCTATCCTATCCTATTAGTATCTAGCTCTATCCCGAGCTAGTACGTTTTCATTAGCCTAGGCTCTAAACAGAGCAATTATTAGTTTTCTTTTAAACTAAATATCGGGTCTTCTTTGGTAGACCCGACGTAACAAATTTGGAGGCCCCGGAGGGATTATAGATACAAGACTAGGTAGGACAAATTTTATATTAGGGCAAGAATATTAGGATTCGTTGTGTTTTCAATCTCAAAAGTGAAAAAATTGTGTTAAATGATATTCTAAGAAAAAAAAAAAAAAAACTAACCAGTAATCTAAAGAAAAAAAAAGGGGAACTAAGTTATGCTAAAATAAAAATTTAATGTTTTAAAGTTCAAGTCTACGCCTTAAAGCCTCAGAGTCACAAAAGGATCACTATGTGCAACGGCCTCTCGACGAAGTTCATCTAAATCTAAAAATTTTCTAGTTCTTCTAAATCTAAAATTTTACTAAGTTTTTTAAAATGAAATTTTTTCTAAGTCTTTTTAAAAAACTAAAATTTTTCTAAGTCTTTGAAAGTGAAATATAAATGAAAAATTATATTCACTTATTTTACCAAATCTTTCTAAATCAAAAATTTTACTAAGTCTTCTAAATCTAAAAATTTTACTAAGTTCTTTAAAACAAAATTTTACTAAGTCTTTTTAAAAAAAAAAAAAAAAACAAAATTTTTCTAAGTTCTTGAAAGTGAAATATAAATGAAAAATTATATTCACTTATTTTACCAAATCTTTCTAAATCAAAAATTTTACTAAGTTGTTCTAAATCTAAAATTTTGCTAAATCTTTGAAAGTGAAATATAAATGAAAAATTATATTCACTTATTTTACCAAATCTTTCTAAATCAAAAATTTTACTAAGTCTTCTAAATCTAAAAATTTTACTAAGTTCTTTAAAACAAAATTTTACTAAGTCTTTTTAAAAAAAAAAAAAAAAACAAAATTTTTCTAAGTTCTTGAAAGTGAAATATAAATGAAAAATTATATTCACTTATTTTACCAAATCTTTCTAAATCAAAAATTTTACTAAGTTGTTCTAAATCTAAAATTTTGCTAAATCTTTGAAAGTGAAATATAAATGAAAAATTATATTCACTTATTTTACCAAATCTTTCTAAATCAAAAATTTTACTAAGTCTTCTAAAATCTAAAAATTTTACAAGTTTTTCTAAGTAAAAAAATTTTTCCAAATTTTTACTAAATTAAATTTTTGGCAAGTGAAATAAAAGAGTTTATGTTCATTTATTTTTCCAAGCTTTTCCAAATCAAAACTTTCTAAGTCTTTGTGAGTGAAATAATATAAAAATAGAGAGGAAAAATACATTAAACCTCTATACAAGAATTATACTAAATCTAAAAGAAAATTTTATTTGGTTTACTCTACTAAATTTACAAAATTCCAAATCCCTTATTATTGAAAAGGGAAGTTAGGAGAAATAACTTCTAAATATTTCTTTTATATATCACTAAAACCTCTATTTTTAGAGAAATATGAGGATAAGTTTAAATTATTGTAACTAAAGTAATAATAAGAAATTGCAATAAACAAAATCCAATTTAATTCAAAGTAAAGATTGAATTTTACTTTCTTTTCATTTATCAAATTTATTATTTTGAGAAAATAGTGATTAAGGAATTATTAATTTATTTTCCGCTATTCATTAAATATAATATATAATTTAGCAACCAAATGAATGAAATGATAAAAATAGTAAATTTTTAATTATTGTTCGTTCTAGAGAATTTTTGAATTTCATTAAGTCTATATAAACACTATTATTTAAATTGTTTAATAAGAATTTGAATTACTACTTGTTTTATTTAATATCGCTGTTTAATATCCATTTTTACAATGCCTGTACTAAGAGAACAATGATTCCGGAAATCGGTAACATTGTTTTGGAATATCATATTGAAAATCGTTTAGCAGAGTTAATATCACGGGTAGAAGCTCTCGAAGAATTTGATAACGATCGTTGGACCACGGTTTCCAGATTACACGACGAGTTGTTGTTTGCACAACATCAAAACTGTCGTCTAAAAACCTTGATTGGCGAAACACTCAGGGAAGTTAATAAACTAACTTACAAGAATGAGAAGTTTTCTATGCATTTAAGCGTAGTAACTAGCAGATTATGTAAATTTGAAAAATCTGTAAAAGCAAGATTTGAGAAACTAGATGAGGAAATTTTAGAGCTTACCCTAGGTTTCCGGAAATTGTCCATTCATTAAGTTTATGCTCCTACTTTATAAAGGACTTTATAGTAAAGAAAAAAAAAACGATACTCTAAGCAACGAAAAATAATAACTAATAAAAGATGATATGTTTGAAAAATAAAAAAAAAAAAAAATAATCTAGAAGAAAGACATTAATATTAATTATTAATTGTTTTTCAGTGGATGAACCTCAAAAGAAAAGGAAGAGACCTTCGGTCTTTCAAAACCTTAGGAAAAAGAAGAGGGAAGAAAAATTAATTAAACAATTCTGGGAGAGAGTATTGAACGATTTAAAAAATACGCCTCCACCTGTTGAGGTTGAAAATACGCCTCCACCTGTTGAGGTTGAAAATATACCTTTGCCTGTGGATCCTCCAAAGAAGAAGTGCATGGATTGTATAAAGAAGGAATTAACGAAAAAAAATTGTTGTAAATGTTTTACTTTAAATTATAAAATAAAAAAAAGTTTTGCCACAACCACCCTTGGAGTGGATGCTAAATGTTAATGAAGAATAAAAGTTACCTTTATAAAGTAAATATTTCTTTTTCTTTCGGGTTCTCACCTAATGTCGGTCCTCTAAAAACTTAATAATCTTTATGAGCGACCAGCGAATTACTCGGCAACAGGCCCGGAATAACCAAGAAAAAATTGATGAAATAAATCAGTTCAATCCGTTTGCACCTAATAAACAACTTCCTTATTCCCCAATAAAAATAGAGAATAAACTGGATCAATTACCCAGTACTTCAAAGTCAGGAATTGAAACTGAGGACGGATCACTTTTGGAGACTGATATCTCTAAACTGGAATTTGGGAAAAACAATAAGACTTTGTCGACCCAAAAATCAGTAGATTCAAGTGAAGGTGATTCCGAAGATCCTCAAGGCCCAGTTGATATTAGGATGGCAACCACACCGCAATTTGTAAATATTAAGGACGCACTGAAAATAGTCCCTGAATTTGATGGGAAAAATATTCCCATATCACAGTTCTTAGAAGGTTGTACCGAGGCATTGGCTATGATTGATGCTACAGCTGAACCTAGTCTTGTAAAATTACTTAGAGCCAGAGTCACAGGAGAAGCTAGACAGGCTATCACTGGACAAACGTTTGATACCATTGAAAATTTTAAGAACTACTTTAAACAAATTTATGCTCCTTCTAAGTCAGTTGTACAATTATTAGGAGAATTAGGCAATGAATTCCAGCGGAATGAGGAGTCCGTTATAACTTTTGCGAATAGAGTAAGAATTCTAGGGGCTAGAATTCTTGAAGCAAAAAAATTAGAAAGTGGCACGCTACCCAATACTTTTAACGCCTCTGTAGAAAACAGCTTGCTAGAATGCTTCAAGGCAGGTTTAAAACCAGAAATCGAGCAGCGTTTAGGGGAAGCTGCGACTGTAAATGACATAGTGAAAGAAGCAATAAAGACTGAAAAATTGCTTTTGGCAAGGAAAGCTTTAAGGAAGGGTCAGTCTGGTATAGAAAAAACTGATAAAAAGAAAATCTTTCTCTGTCACTTGTGTAATCAATCAGGGCATGAAGCCAACAATTGCAATTTAATATCCGCAACCCGTGTTCTAAGTTGCGTAATATGCAACCAGTTAGGACACAGTACTGATAAATGTCAGTTATTAGTTGCAGGAGCACGGAAAATTGAAGTAAATTGCAGCATTTGTAATAAACCAGGGCATTCATCTGCCCAATGTAAAAAAGGCATGGTATGCCATATTTGCAAAAAAACAGGGCATTTAGCTGCTCAGTGCTACAAAATAGCCATTTGCCAAATTTGTGGTAACCAGGGGCATACTGCTCGCTTATGTTAGTCGGTCGATGGGACTACTGCAATCCAGAAAGCAGTTACATGCCAATTGTGCCTGAATGCCGGTCACACTGCAGATAAGTGTCACCTACGTGAGGCCAATAAAATTAATAAACCTGTCGCTAATAGTGAGATTTGCCAGTTATGTCGGAATACAGGCCATTCTGCTATTTCTTGTAAAGATAGCATTACTTGTGCATATTGTAAGAACAAGGGACATCTAATCGATGCATGCCGAAAAAGAGCTTATAATGAGGCAAAGAAATCGGGAAACGAGCAGAACCCTTCAGGCCCGAGTGCACCTCAAGGGGCTCAGCCGATTCCTCAGCGCTCAACACATGCGGCCCAAATACAGGGCTTTACCACGGACGAGTTAATAGCATTAAACTCCACTTTGCATCTAAACTAATTCCTTATGTTTCATTTAAGGATTGCTTAAATGATGTACTGTTCGGTTTTATGTTAGATTCGGGATCTGAAGTAAATATACTTAGAATAGGTTTTATTAGTGATAAAACAACCATAGATACAACCAGATCAACGCTAATTACGGATATTTCTGAAAATCCGGTTCTGTCATTAGGTATGGTTAACAAAAGAATGTTAGGTAAAAATATAGAATTTATAGTGGTGCCAAATAACTTCCAAATTCCGTTTGCGGGAATTCTAGGCTCACAATTATTCTTATCCTATAATGCTAAATTAGATTTCGAAAATAAATTATTCACTCTAGATGACAAAATCATAGATTTTTGTCAAAACGATAACCCTTGTTACGAAGTCGAAATAAATGCAGTCACCAACATGATGACTGAAAAGGCTCTAGACTGCTTACCATTTATAGAAGTTTTTAACTCACCTTTCTTTAATAAAGGTTACTTTATGATAGATAGCGGCTCTGAAGCTAATCTTATTAAATTGAAATCAATACCCAGTGATCAGGAAATAAATATAGCTGGTTCAGTTTTATTAAAAGGTATTTGTGATGAAACAACAAAATCTCTGGGAGCCGTTGAAATCTGCGTTTACGGTATTTCCTCATTGTTTCATGTGGTACCAAATGATTTTCCAATTCCAAGTGATGGAGTTTTTGGTTCCACTTATTTAACCCAAGCTAAAGCTTTAGTGGATTATGAAAATAAATGCCTCAAGATAGGAAGTCACACCACTCCTTTGGTTTTTAAAACTCCACTTAACACTGGGTTATGTATGGGAGATTTAACCAGTTCTCGTTCAAGCCTGGTTTCGAATGGTAGCATGGAAGCTAATTTTGATAATGACTCCGACAATGAATCTAAGGATTTACCTGAAGAAACCTTTTATGAGTCATCTGATTTAAAGGAGTATTATTCCAATTACAAGATTGCCATTTTAGATTTAGATTGTAAATCTGGAATTATGGATAAGGATATTGATCCAATGCGCAGGTTATTTAGAATTGCATATACTGAAACCTTTGCTGAAATAGGTATACCAGTTATGTCCGATCTGGAAATCGAAGATGCTTTTGATACTCTTGAAAATTATGAAAACAATTCAAATGTATCTATTCACACTGTTAACATAGAATTTGATAATAATTCCATTTTGAACTTTTTAAGGTTAGATCACTTGGATAGTATGGAAAGAAATCATATCACAAATTTAATTTTAAAATTTGAACATAGATTTCTTTTAGAAGGTCAACATTTAGGAGCTGCTAGTACAGTAATGCATAGGATTATAACTACTGACGATATCCCGGTTAATATTAAGCAATATAAGTTTCCAATCTCTCTTAAAGAAGAAGTCAGTAGACAAGTTGATGCGCTTTTGAAAGAGGGAATCATTAAACCTTCGATTTCTCCCTATAACTCTCCTCTTTGGTTAGTTCCTAAAAAGCTGGATGATCAGGTTGGGGGACATAAGTATTATACGGTTCTTGATTTAGCCTCCGGTTTCCATCAAATATTAATGGATCCCCGTGATGCTCACAAAACCGCTTTCAGCACACCATATGGTCATTATGAATATGTTCGTATGACCTTTGGACTGAAAAATGCTCCTCCTACTTTTCAAAGATATATCGATGAAACTTTTAGAGGATTACAAGGAAAAATTTTATTCACCTTCATCGATGACATAATTATTTTTGCCGACACTCTAGATGAACATGAAGAAAAGCTAAATTTAATCATGGAAAGATTAGACAAATCCAACTTGCAGTTGAACATTAACAAATGTGAATTTTTAAAAAGCGAAATTTGCTATTTGGGCCACGTCTTAAGCAAGGATGGAGTCAGTCCTGATCCAAAGAAGCTTGAGGCAGTTAGATGCTTTCCTCAGCCTAAAACAGTCAAAAACCTTAGGCAATTCCTCGGTTTAGCCGGATACTACAGAAGAT